>CM069146.1:9284651-9345888 GCA_035221665.1 Okamejei kenojei | reverse complement strand
GCAGGCAGTCTGGGTTAGTCAGAGTGGTGAAACTGTGGAATTTCCTTTGCCACAGAATGCAGTAGAGGCCAAGTCAATGGATATTTTTTAAAGCAGAAATAGATGGTTTCTTGATTAGTACGGTGTCAGGGGTTATGGGAAAGGCAGGAGAATGGGGTTAGGAGAGATAGATAAGCCATATAGAATGGCAAGTGGATTTGATTGGGCTTGAATAGCCTAATTCTGATCTATCACTTGCAGATGAGGTGGGACTAGTTTGGGGTTTTAGCTGGGACATTTGGCCGGTGTGGGCAGGTTGGGCGAAGGCCCTGTTTCCACGCTGTATCACTCTATGACCCTATATAGTTCAGGGTTCCAGAGAGTTTGAAGTTTTTCTGACGCCCACTTTCGACTCCATGTTGGTGTTAGGGCTTTGCTAGACTCATAGGTGCTTAGTGCAGCATAGTAATGCCCCTGTCCCACTTAGGAGACCTAAAAGCAACCTCTGGTAACCTTGCCTGCCACCACCAAAAAAATAAAAACAAGGTCCAGGTGACCTGCAACCTCCTACCACCTCCCACGAATATATGTTGAAAACCTTCCTAGACTAGAAGAAACACCGGCTTCGAGTAGACCTGCCGACTAAAAAATGATCGATTTAAAAACGGCAACCTATGTTTAGTCGAAAGGCCGGTTTAATCAATGATGAAAAATATAGCAGCAACCTAGATGAAGCCTCGACCACGCGTAACCACTTCGACCATTAGGGAGAGTGAACAAAACCTCGTTGACCTCAAGAAAACCTTGGGTGGTGGCAAGGTCACCAGAGGTTGCTGTTTATTCCCTAAAGTGGGACAGGCCCTTTAGCCCCCTCATTTGTACAAGGCACGCTTGAGAGCGTGGTACTGTCCCTGTACCATGTAATCCAACCCAGAGGCTTTTTTCAGTTGTAAAGCTGCAGTTAATACGAGGCTTGCAAATAGCTTAAACATGGAGCAGTCTTGGGTCTGTGCTATTGAAATAACATAAACCGATGAATTGTATTGAGAGTAAGATGCATGAGATCTTATTTTTGATTCTTTGTACTATTCCTTGGATTCAATTTCCATGGAAATTTCAAAGTAGAAAAGGAAGCTAGACCGTGCTGTAAGATGACATTTAATTTCCCTGTAATCTGTTCTACTTATGAGCCCCAGGGTCCTTATGCATTTGCCTGTAGAGAAGGTTTATCTTTTCTAGTCTTTTGTTAAAACGTTACTATTTAATATTTATAATATCAATCTGACTTTTAATATACATAGCAACTTTTTGCCATGGTTACCATAGTTACAGATATTAGTTTCCAATGCGTCAATAGAAATTAGAGCACTCGCTTTCTTGGAAATTACTCAAAAGAGATTTGTGAATTTTGGATTATCTGCTACAGTTATAATTATAGTGTCAGATTCAACTCTGTGTGTTTAGCAACACAAATGTGTAAAAATAAGGGTTTCAATTGCGAGAAAGTATCTCCGTTCAATCAGAACTTAACTGAGAACGTTGGGTCATAAAATTTGCAGGAAAGAATGGTTTTAATAAATTGCCTCAAAGGGCAATCTTGTGCAGTCAATTGCGTAATCCTGTTTCTTAGTTTTCAATCTGAGAAAGGAGTAAGCAGACAAGTAGTTAGATATTCGATAGAAGGAATGGGTGACTGTTCCGGTTGAGAGTAATCTGAAGAAGGGGCTCGATTCGAAACGTCCGAAACATTCCTCCCAATCCAGAAATGCAGCCTGATTACTCCACATTTTGTGTCCTATCTTCAAGTGAAAAACAGCATCTGGCAGTTATCCTTCCCGCACGTAGGTATCGTTATCTATATGTTAAACATTGTGGAAAATTTGGAAGTATAATCAGTTCAATAAATTCTACATTGTAATATTGATTCTTCCTTGAAGATCACTGATTATTTCTTACACCCATGAGGAAATTCAAGTGGGTAATCTTCATTTCCAATTGCTATTTGTTTGAAAAGTAATATATGTTGTTATCTTTAACAATACACCAAGTCTAAAAACCGTACCAATTCATAGAAATGTGTATAATAGAAACATAAAAAACATAGGAAAATTAGGTGCAGAGCAGGCATGTCGGCCCCTTCGAGCCTGCACGTCCATTCAATATGATCATGGACTGATCATCCAACTCAATATCCTGTACCTGCCTTCCTCTCCATACCCCCTGATCCCTTCAGCCACAAGGGCCACATCCAACTCCCTCTTAAATAATGGCCAACGAACTGGCCTCTACTACATACAGTGGCAGAGAATTCCACAGATTCACCACTCACTGTGTGAAAAACAATTTTCTCATCTCGGTCCCTAAAAGACTTCCCCCTTATCTTAAACTGGTGACCCCTAGTCCTGGACTCCCCAACATCGGAAACATCTTCCTGTATCTACCCTGTCCCAACCCCTAAGAATTTTGTAAGTCTCCTATGAGATCACCCTCAATCTTCTAAATTCCAGCGAGTACAAGCCGATCTATCCATCTCTCTGCATGAAACTGCAGATGCTGGTTTACATCGAAGAGAGACCACAAAATGATCTGGAGTAACTCAGCGGACAGGCAACACCGCCACCCACCCCCCCCGCCTTTCTGGAAGAAGGAATGGGTGATGTTTTGTGTGAGAACTTTCTTTAGCAAAAGGAGGGAGTCTGAACATCACTCCCAAGCCTTTTGTGCTATTCACAAATCATAAACATAGAATGAGTAAATACAGCACAGGGACAGTTACAATGTCCAATGCCGAACAAAATCAAGCAAACCAATCTCATCTCCATTCCCTGTACATCCATATGCCCATCGGAAGCCACAGATATTCCGATGTTCCATCCGCTTTCACCACTTTCCTCTCCAACATTGGCATTCCAGGCACCACTAACCTTTCCACCCTAAAATAAAGCCTTCTCGACTGTGACTCGATTTTGCTTCATTCACCACACTCACAGCACGAACACAGGACAGGACAAAGGACATTTTAGTCACATACACTATTTCTAGTGAAATATGAGTTGCCCTATGCAGCACACCAATAAAAGTAAGACACCACATAAAAAGAAGGAATTTAGCATGAAACATAAAAGCAATCCCCCCACAATGGTTTCCCACTGTAGGGAAGGCACAAAGTCCAGTCCCCGTCCTCTCGTTGTTTCAGGCCCTCTCGCTGGATGAAGGGGCTCCGGCATCGTCAAACACACTACAATCGGCTTCGAGCGTCTGGAACGGCACGCTTGCTAGCCGGAGACCTGCGGCTCCCGAAGTCCACAGGCCGCGCTGTCAGCACTCCGACACTGGCGATCTAGGCGAGAGAATCCCAGGCTCCGCGGTGTTTTAAAAAAGTCAGCGCCGCCACGGCTGGAAGCTCCGCAACAACAGCTCCGTCGATTTTGGAGTCACGGCCTCAGCACTCCGAAGCTTAGCACACGGCGACGCGGGTAAGGCATCGCCCTCTCCGTGATGGTGCTTCAGCGCAGTACCGCCACCGACAAAGCTTTCTTTCCAAATTACTTGCGCAGTGTACAACTTTACTGACCTCTCCACACCCTAGAATCTGAGAGGGTCCGGCTGCATAGGCCGCGTGAGCCCTTGGTCCACACACTCTGTGGAATGTAGCCAACGATCTCTGGGCCTCTCGTGCCACTGCTGATCTCTACTAAATTGGGTGGGATTAGTATAGAACTGTTTCAGAGAAGTGCCCCTCCGTATTGTAGGACAGAGCACATTGGGCTGCTTTTATATTGTTTATTGAATTCATCCATTTTAACCGGCTCTTTTGATGCTCTCCAGTAATTGATCGTTGCGTTCACAACCAAAATAATCCCCCGAGGCCATCGGATGTGTACATAGAGATCATTGACCAGTAAGTCCATGGTCTTGTTCTCTTTTGTGTTAGGAATTCCTGAGGCCTCTTTAGCATTTTTACTGCAGCTATTCAGTTTTCATTTTATGTCCCCGTGGAGTAAAAGATTTTTGGAGCACTTCAGAATTGACAAAGTTTCTGAAGTACAGAAATCACTTCCTCCTCCTGCCTACTTCCATTTCTGCCTTTCCGTTTTTTTATTTATATTTTTTTTTATTTTTTATTATTTATTATAGAAACTAAATAAAAACCAGTTACATTAATATTTCAGTAGTAAAAATACCTATAGGTTCCTAATAACTGATTCAATACTAATAATATTGATTTTATACTGTAAAATCCTTAGTTATAGATTTCAGGTTTATTATTTTTATAATAATTACAGATACATAATACTACTAATACATTCACAATATTAGCATTAATACTCGTACTATTAGTAAGATCATTTTATATCTAATTTTTATTAGTATAAGAACCAAATTTTATATCTTATTGATACAAAAAGTTAGTAAAATCTAATATAAATTCTTATTATTCTTACCTAATGTTAACAATTTATTTTATCGCTAAATTTAAAATTATTGTACATTAAAAGTATATAATTTTATATATTTAAAAATATAAAATACTAAGAAATGCTATAATACTAAAAATGTTCTTATAAATCTAATGATATTTATATTCATTCCTAATATTAAGATATGTGTTTCTATAATATTTTTTATATTTTTGTATTTAGATATAAGAAATATAGAAAAATTAGGAAATAGAATAAAGAAAAGAAGAGGTTTTGATGGAGAATAAAATATTCGTCAATAATCCGTCTTATAGATATATTCAATGATTGTAATTATATGTAATCATCTCATTCCACTCAAATGTCCAGGCCAGTCAGGTTCTCGCGCGAACCAATGACCCCTGCAAATATTTTAATATATGAGAGACCAAATACATCTGAAGAGATCTAACCCTATCCATAAGGACAAGCCTCAATCTCTCCAAATGAAGTGTACTCCGACATTTCTATATTCCACATTTTTGATTGTTGGGAATGCAGGGCCTTTCCAAACAATTTTAATAATAATTTTTTCCCAATTATTAAGCCATAATCAATAAAAGTTCTTTGATTCGTTGTTTATTAATTGGTCAGTTTCATTATTCAAGTATAATCAACTTACTGGGTCAGGGATTTATTATATTAATAACAGTCGAGATTATTTTAAAAATTTCCTTCCAGTATTCTACAATTTTTATGCAGTTAGTGAATGAAATGTGTCAAAATTTGCTTCTGAAATTATGGCATTTGTCACATATTGAAGATATTTTTGGAAAAATATTATGTAATTTAATTTAGAGTAATGTAATCTATGTAATATTTTAAACTGTATAAGAGAATGTTTTAGCGTTAATGAACCATAATGTATATGTTTGTAAACTTCATTCCCATATTTCAGGTCTTATTATTGGCCTAATTCCTTTCCCAAGATTCTCTGTATATTCTGTTGATGGGTATCCGTTTTCCAGTAAAATATTATATATATATGATATCATTTTTTCCATATTTGGATGTTTTTATATCAACATTCATCTAAAATTTCTATTTTTTTAATATTTCTAAATTTCATATATATTTACAGAGGCATAGTTTCTAATTTGGTAAATATCTTGAAATATTCTTTATTATGTAGCCCATAAATTTTGTTGCAACTCTAGTAAAATGAAAGAAAAGTATTTCCTTTATAAAGATCACCCATCCTAGAAATTCCTTAATTTTTCCATTGTAAAAAAGCCTTGTCCAAAATTGAAGGTTTAAACATAAAATTTATTAACAACTTTTAAGACTATTGGTATAGATTTTAGTTTTAATGTCTTTCTATATTTTTTTCCATATGCGGATTCCATTTTCTATTATCCGGATTTTCACTATAAACTTTCCTTAGCTACATTAAATTAGCAAAATATTTAGAGCTAATTACTTAATGAGAGAACAATCTCTTCTTCCATACTTAACCAATTTGTGTTTATTTATCAATTTCTCCTAACCAAAAATTCCATGTTTTTATAATATTAACTGCCCAGTAATACAAACATCAAGTTTGGTTAACAGGCTAATCCTCCATATTTTAGACTTACATAAATGTTTTTTAATTTAAATCTATGAATCCTTATAATCCCAAATAAAATTCGTAATTAAAGAATCTACTTTTTTAAAAAATAATTTTTTGGAAGATATATCGGTATTAATTGAATAAATATAAAAATTGTGGAAGAAAAAAATCATTTTTATTGCATTAATTTTCCCAATCATCGAAATAGGGTAAACTTATCAGTATAAAATTCCTGCCTCCGATTTAAAGGTATTTATTTCATCCTTGCCTGGTTGCAGCTTCGCAGGCCCAACATCATCTTCACCCTCAGTCAAGTGTGGACAGTGAGTGCTGGTCGGCCTATTTGTCATGTTGATTTCACATTTGAGTCTAAACCTAACCTTGGAAACTGCCATTGCTCCAAGGATACCTGGACACCATCGTAATCTGTTTATTCAGACCCTCATAAAGAATATTGAGAAGTTCTCTGCATTTGTCACTGTTTTATTTATGTATATATATATATATATACACATTCCATAAGTGTGACTGCTCATGCTGCGAATGTCTTATTCTTTTGAATGCAAAACCTTGGAAAGTGGGACTGGCTAACTGTGCAATACTGTAGGAACTAATGCCTCTTTAACCCCTCCAATCCATGAAGTTCTCTTCCTTCCTTCAACATTAAATCTGAAGTGTGCAGAAGGGTCTCGACCCCAAACGTCACCCATTCTTTTCTATCCGAAGATGCTGCCTGTCCCGCTGAGTTACTCCAGCATTTTGGTGTCTATTTCGGTGTAAACCAGCATCTGCAGTTCCTTACTACACATTAAATCTGCCTCGTTGTAATGAAATGATTTCCACCCTCACATCCTGTCATCTGCACGCCTGTGCCTGCACATAATATGCCCGCTGTTCAGACTTTTATGGGGTTTCTGGAGTCTGAAGCACGTATTGGACATTCCTGCCATGCCATTCGAGGGTGGACAGAACAGATAATAATAATCGCCAAATGTTGAAATCCAGCGGTATTATCTTCCAGGGAAATTTACCAGAATGGCCGATACTATGTTATGAAGGAGGGGTTAGAGGTGGGGGGGGGGGGGGAGCACAGGCATGGGTTTGGCCTGGGTAGTGATAGAAAAGACTATGAAATAGCAAACACTTCAGTTCTGACTTGGACATTTCTTGCCACCTTTTCCATTCCATTACTCCTTTCTTCTTCAACCCAAGAAAAAGGCCTGGATGGAGTGGATGTGGAGAGGATGTTTCCACTAGTGGGCGAGGCTAGGACCAGAGGTCAATAGCCTCAGAGTTTAAAGGACTTTCCTCAGGAAGGAGATTTGGGAGGAATTTCTTTAGTTAGAGGGTGGTGAATCTGGAATTCTTTGCCACAGAAGGCTGTGGAGCCATTAATGGATATTTTAAGGCAAAGATGGATAGTTTCTTTGTATAGGAGAGAATTGCATGATTGCAACGACCCCGAAACGTCACCCATTCCTTCTCTCCTGAGATGCTGCCTGTACCGTTGAGTTACTCCAGCTTTTTGTGTCTTTGGATAGATTCTTGATTTGTACGGGTGTCTGGGTAATTGGGAGAAGCAGGAGAATGGGGTTAGGAGGAAGAAATAGATCTGCCATGATTGAAATGGCGGAGTAGACTTGATGGGCTGAAAAGCCTAAGTCTGCTCCTATCAACTTATGAACTTATGAATGTATGAACAAATAATTGCATGAATAATCCCAGAATCATAAGATTTTTAATAATCAAGCAAATTTGAACAGCTGCATTTTTTTCCTCGGATAAAGAGAGGAAATATCCTGATTGAAATACATTAAAATGATAAGTGGTTATTATGGTAGGCAGAGAGAAGGCATAACTAACAATGCGGCTCGCGGCCATAAATATCCAGAAGCAAAAATACATCTTTCACAACTCATAAATTCAAGGAAATAAAAATAAATTTATGTCCAAGAAAACCACATCACAAGCGATAATGATAGGAAAATACATTACTTAAAGCGCAATCTACAGTACATATACACTAGAGTCGGCAAATCATGCTACCCTCGGCAACACAAATAACATACCCTTAAAAATAAGAGCATAAACAATTAATGTCAGGCAGAACATAGAAAGTTATACAATATATTGGCAATGCAACACATAACACACCAACTTCATTACAGCGAGCTTTTGCAAATAAAAGACATGATACACTTCACAAGTATCTCACAAAAAATCAATCATGTTTTGGAGCGAGCAATAAATTAATCTTCAAACAACAAACACATAAATATTTACCACAAGAATCCTCACATCTATCTAACACACACTTAAAAAAAATACATATCTAATATAACTAAAGACTCTATTCACGAAGTCGCGTGTCACGAAATTATGCGACTAAACTAGACCGCTCTTAAAGTCAAAAGACAGTGATATCTCTTCACGACGCAGCTATATCTCTCGAGTGAAAAGCATTTGTTTCGCGACAATAAAGCTAATCCACACCACTCCAATCAAATACAGACCAAAAAAGTTCCAGATTTCTAAACATCAGTGGGTATAATACAGTGTCAAAGGGAGAGATTACAGAGAGCAGAAATATAGTTCTCAGCATTGTAGTGCAATCGTTACAGAGTCCAATGTCCGTGATGCGGTAGAGGAGGCATCGGACTGTACCTGACCTTATGTGAGAAGCCTGATAACAACAGACACCACACAGGGCAAGAAGCTGTTTCTGGATCTGCTGGTATGTGATTTCAATCTTCTGTATCTTCTGCCTGATGAGAGTGGAGAAAAGAAGAAATGACCAGGGTGGGAGAGGTCTTTGATTGCGTTGGCTGCTTTCCTAAGGCAGCGTGAAGTGTAGATGGAGACAGTGGTGGCGGATCTGGTCTGTGTTTAAAAACAAATGTATGTCCCTTGCAGTCAGAAACGGTGAATTGATCATGGAGGGAACAAGGACATGGCAGACTAAAAACATGAATAACTACTTTGGTTCTGTCTTCACTAAGGAAGACATAAATAATTTGCCGGAAATAGCAGGGGATCACGGGTCAAATGAGATGGAGGAAATGAGTGAAATCCAGGTTAGCCGGAAAGTGGTGTTAGGTAAAATTGAATGGATTAAAGGCCGATAAATCCCCAGGACTCAATAGGCCTGCATCCCAGGGTACTTAAGGAAGTAGCCCCAGAAATAGCAGATGCCTTAGTGATAATTTTTTCAAAACTCTTTAGAATTCTGGAGTAGATTCCTGAGGATTGGAGGGTAGCTAATGTAACCCCCACTTTTTAAAAAGGGAGGGAGAGAGAAAATGGGGAATTACAGACCAGTTAGTCCTAACATTGGGTAAGTTGGGGAAACTGCTAGAGTCAATTAGTAAAAGATGGGATAACAGCGCATTTGGAAAGTGGTGAAATCAAATTGGACAAATTCAGCATGGATTTACGAAGAGTAAATCATGTCTGAACGAATCTTATTGAATTTTTTTTGAGGATGTAACTATATAGAGGATAAGGGAGAAGCATGGGTGATGTGTTGTATCTGACTTTTCAGAAGGCTTTCGACAAGGTCCCACACAAGATAGATTGGTATACAAACTTAAAGCACACAGTATTGGTGGTTCAGTATTGATGTGGATAGAGAACTGGCTGGCAGACAGGAAGCAAAGAGTAGGAGTGAACGGTCCTTTCAGGATGGCAGACAGTGACTAGTGGGGTACCGCAAGGCTCAGTGCTGGGACCCCAGCTATTTACAATATACATTAATGATTTGGACGAGGGAATTAAATGCAACATCTCGAAGTTTGCGGATGATACGAAGCTGGGGGGCAGTGTTAGCTGTAGGAGGATGCTAGGAGGCTGCAGGATGACTTGGATAGAAGACTGGGGTGCGCGCACAAAATGTGGCAAATGCATGACAGATGCAGTAATAAATGTGATAAATGTGAGGTTATCCACTTTGGTGGCAAAACAGGAAGGTAGACTATTATTTGAATGGTGACCGATTAGAAAAGGGACATGCGGCGAGACCTGGGTGTCATGGTCACCAGTCATTGAAAGTAGCATGCAGGTGCAGCAGGCTGTGAAGAAAAGCGAATGGTATGTTGGCATTCATAGCAAAAGGATTTGAGTACAAGAGCAGGGAGGTTCTACTGCACTTTTTGTACGGTACATTGGTGAGGCCACAACCCTGGAGTATTGCGTACAGTTTTGGTCTCCTACAATCTGAGGAAAGACATTCTTCTTGCCATAAGAGGAGTACAGAGAAGGTTCACCCAGACTGATTCCTGGGATGGCACACGAACAACTGTATTCCATATGAAGATAGATTCTTGCGGATAGACTCAGCTTTGTACTCGCTGGAAATTTAGCAAGATTGAGGGGTGATCTCATAAGACTTACAAAATTCTTAAGGGTTGGACAGGCTAGATGCAGAAGATTGTTCCCGATGTTGGGAAGTCCCAGGAACAAGGGGTCACAGTTTAAGGATATAGGGGGAAGTCATTTAGGACCGAGATGAGAAAATCGTTTTTTCACACAGCGAGTGGTGAATCTGTGGAATTCACTCTGCCACAGAAGGTAGTTGAGGCCAGTTTGTTGGCCATATTTAAGAGGAGTTGAATGTGGCCCTTATGGCTGAAGGGACCAGGGGGTATGGAGAGAAGGCAGGTACAGGATACTGAGTTGGATGATCAGCCATGATCATATGGAATGGCGGTGCAGGCTCGAAGAGGCCGAATGGCCTACTCCTCACCTAATTTCCATGTTTCTATGTTTCCAATGTGAGTGACGGACTGGGCTAGATCTACAACTCTAGCAATTTCTTGCAGTCGTAAGGGGCCTGTCCCACTTTCCCGAGTTATTCACGGATCTCCCCGAGTTTTCAAACTCGCAGAATGTCGTAACGAGTCCGTAGGAGTAGCTGTGGATATATCGTAGCAGCTTGTTATACCAGCTCTCGGTACTCAGGCAATTTTTAAAATCGTGGGCGTTTTTCATGAAAAAAATGTCCCGGCTTACCTGATGCCCTGAGTACCTGCGGCTGGCATTACGACCCGCTACGATATATCCACGGACTCGTTACGAACATTCTGCGAGTTTGAAAACTCAGGAGAATTCGTGAATAACTCGGGAAAGTGGGACAGGCCCTTTCGGCAGAGCTGCAATGTAACCTGACATTATGCTTCCTCTGGTGCATCTGTCAAAGTTTGTGCGAGTCTTTGGAAACGTCAACTTTCGTCAGTCCCCTGAGGAATTAGGGGCATTGCTGTGCATTCCTGGGTGACACTTCAATGTGATAGACCCAAAATGCTGGAGCAACTCAACGGGTCAGACAGCATCTCTGGAGGGAAGGAATGGGTGACGTGTTGGGTCAAGACCCTTCTTCAGACTCCATGTCACATGTGCTTGGTCCATAACAGATCACGTTGGTCACTGATATATCTTGATGGAAGTAAGATTTATTTTCCTGGTCTTCAAAATAGTTCACCATTTTTTTTTAACCGTACTTGACAACACTATTTTTTTTTACATCACTTAATATTTAATCCAAAAGGCATCATCACTGACGGTGCAGCACTCCAGCGGTACTGCAATGGAACTCAGCCCTCCTAGATGATCTGCTGAAAACATTGGAGTCCAAATTTAAATCTGTAATCATTTGACTCAAGGCAAGGGTACTGTTCGTGAGCCAGGGAACTGAACTACTGTCTGTTTGCAAGGAAGACAAAATAAAAAGGATAGATTGTAAGTTAGCTGTGGTAGGTCACAATGGTCATAAGTGATAGGAGCAGAATTAAGGCCCTTTGGCCCATCAAGTCAATACTTCTCTGTTGTTCAATCATAGCTGATCTATCCTCTCCATTCTCCTAGCCTTCTCCCCACAACCCCCTGACACCCTTAACCAACAATCAAATACAATTGGGAATAAAAACAGGCATAGAACATTTTGAATGAAAGGACATTTTTAATGCTGTACTTTTCATCTTATTCCATACAACTTATTATTTTCCTGCAATATTAATCTAATCTTCTCTTTGAAGGCCCATTAGCACTCTTTCACCTGACCAGCATCCAGCCTACCCAGCAGCATTTCTCTCGAGGCAGTACTTTCCCAAGCTAGCTGAGCAAGGTTCCTGTGTTCCTTTTTCCCATTTCAGGAATATTAATTTTCCGATGCCTGGTCACTAAATACATGTTTCTTTTGTCCTCATAAACATTCTACCTGGAAAGATTGACAAAGTCCTTGGCTGTTTTCTCCACTGTGGGGGGTGATTGAGGATCTAAAAAATCATGAAAAACCCAACTATCACTGTGGTTAACAATGGTTCTTGAGACCCATTATGTGTGAAAGCCATCAGAGTTTCCTGATGTTAACAGTAGTATTGAGCATTTCCCCACAAAGCCCGGAGTAAGCATATCTGGCCTTGGGTTACCAAATAAATACTTCCCTGAGATCCAGAAGAGAATCAAATAGCTTGCAGCACCTTAGTTGAATTATGTTCTTTCAGAGGCCTGCAGATAGCCTTTCATGCTTCAGCTCTGGAAGTCTTTTCTAGACATCAAAAAAGAGGCTATTTAAAGTCTTAGCCTGAAGGAAAAGGGCAGGTTTTTAGGGAGGCATTTTCACGGTACTATGAATTACTTGACATGACTTCTCAGATGGCTCTTATGGCTTTAAGCAAAGATGAAGTGGAGCTGCAATTAGAGCGTCAGGCTACACCAGCACACCTACTTGAGCTGCTGCTAAACCATCTGTGTGTGGGAGACGTTGTTCAGACACTATGAAGGTTGAAGACATCAATGAAAATATTTTAATAGCATTTTTCTTAAGATGATTAATTTTATGAGCTGCTATCGTAAGCTAAAGACAGAGCATTAGTTCAAATGTATTTACATTGGCCAATCTCTCACTAAAAAAAATATTTATAAAAACTAACACTGATGTTCAAAGAATGCAAGTCACTGAAAAACCAACCTGCTGATCCCAGCAAGCAGTAGGAGAGCAATGGTGTGTTTTCCTTTATTATGAGGGGGATTTTGTAAAGCTGTCTTAGTCCCCTGTCCCACTTGGGCAACTCTCCACTGCGACCTCATAGTCACGGCAAGGTTGCCACAAGAAGGTTCGTAGGAGGTCTTCGTTACTCTTCTTCATCTGTCGAGAGTGGCTCCTCTCCGCGGTAGTCGAGGGGCTTCAGCTAGGTATTTTTTCCTAAAGAGATCTCATTTAGAAATTGAGACCGCGATTACTAAAAATGAAGTGTCTAGAGCCAACTCCGTGGATAAAAAGCTAACTATATTTTTAGCTCTCGTAGGTCTAGTCGAAGCCGGTCTAGTAGGTCGTGATGCTAGTCGCAAGTGGTCGAAGGGTGGGCGACGGTAATATCTCCGGAGTGAAAAAAAGGTCAGTAGAAAAAAAGGTAAATATAAACAGCAGAACGTCACCTCTGTCACTCCAAGGCATGTTTCATTCATAGCTGGAGAGTTTTTTTTGGAGAGGTAGAGAAGAGCACCAAAAAGGCAGCAGCGCAGGGGGAGGCACAACCCTAACAAAAACCTGCCATGCCGGTGTTGCCCACTCCAGGAGTGAGGAGATGCAGGAGGTGATGCCACAGGAGGTGATAGTGCAGGAGGAGGTAGCCCTGCATGTGAGACCCCTGGACGAGGAGACCAAAGTGGTAGTATATGTCCCCCAACACCACCCCATCCTTCACTGCTCAAATAGGAAGGCAGCAAAGCAGCCCTTTCTCCTGTGTCTGACACAGCATCAGAGGCAGATGCCCCATTGGTGGTGAGGGAGGGCTGGAGGAAGGTTATGCCCTACACCTTCACCAGGCAGCAGGAGGGGGACCTTGAGGAATGGTTCCGGCAGAATGCCATCCCTGTACAATAAGAAAATGTGGGGTACAGGGACAGGGACAAGAATGGCATGCTCGCCATCCACTGCCCCACATGTGTGCTTAGAGTTCCATCTTTTGTCAAAGCCCAGCGCCACTCTCTTCCAGCCATCTGGTTTACTGGGCCAGCCCATCACATCATCTCCATTCACCCATTGAGACCTCTTCTTGTGCTCCCTCTTCACCCTTGCTCTTCCCCTTCTGCCTTTCTTAAAAGGCTGCTGAAGCAAAAGGGCTCCTGCAAACACCAGTAGTTGTATTTTTACCAACATCCTTCAGACTAGTTCCTTCCTTGCTTGCATGGTTCAGAATAATTAAAAAAAACCTGGGAGGAATTTTTTAGTGAGAGAAAAATGCAGACATTACATTTTACCAGGTGATCATTGGAGCTGTAGACACTCGTCACTGGTCGTTGTTGATTTTCGGAGTGGTCCTCTGAGGTGGAAGGGGGTCGTGCTCATTCAGGGACCAATTTGCCAGAGACCATCCTCGAGTAAAACGTACATGGTCGAAGCCAGTCTTCAACATGGTCGAAGGAGGTCGAAGGAGTCTTCTTCATAGTCGAGGAAGGTCTTCAATATAGTTGTAGGAGGTCATACACACAGTCGAGGAAGGTCGTAGGAGATCGTAGGTCACCTTGATTTTTTTAGTCGCTTAAGGTCGCCAGAGATTGCGGTGGAGGTCTCCCAAGTGGGACAGGCCCTTAAGATTCAGAATCAGATTCAGATTAGTTTATTGTCATATTTTATATTACCGTGGTTAGGTGAATGAAATTTACTATTCACATGTGGCTCGCAGAGTAAACAGTACACATACATAGCCTCAGAATTAAAGGACATTCTTTTAGGAAGGAGATGAGGAGGAATTTCTTTAGTCGGAGGGTGGAGAATCTTTGGAATTCATTGCCACAGATGGCTGTGGAGGCAAAGTCAGTGGATATTGTTAATGCAGAGACAGATATATTTTTGATTAGTACGAGCGTCAGGGCTTATGGGGAGAAGGCAAGAGAATGTGGTTAGGAGGCAGAGATAGATCAGCCATGATTGAATGGCGGAGTAGACTTGATGGGTCGAATGGCCTAATTCTGCTCCTATCTCTTATGATCTTACCCCTCTTATGAAGTTACCCCTCAGATCCCTATTAATTTTTTTCCGCTTCACCTTAAACCTATGTCCTCTGGTTCTCGATTCACTCGCTCTGGGCCAGAGACTGCGCATTTACATATTACCTGAGGAAACTTTCCTGAACACATTTGACAAATTCCACCCCATCTAAACCTTTTGCATTCTGACAGTTCCAGTCTATATTGGAAAGTTTAAATCCCCCACTACAACAACCCTATTTGTCCTCCAGCTGCCTGTAATCTCCTGGCAAATTTGCTCTTCTAATGCCCATTGACCATATGCGGGCCTACAGTACATTACCAACGAAGATAGATCCAAAATGCTGGAAAAAACTAAATCAACGGTACAGGCAGCATCTCCGGAGAGAAAGTGTAAAGTGGGTCTTTCCGTTTCCCGCGAAAGGGATTCCCCTAGGTTCTACCTCGGAATTATGGTGGGATATGATCAAAGGTTGAATTGACCAGAGTGTGCTGATGAGAGAAAACAGAAACCAAGATGGACTCAAAGCAAGTCTAAATTTACAGGCTTTATTAAACAATGAAAATCAAATCTCACCAACACTACATAATACAGAAACTTATGCTTTAAACTAAGACTATGGAAGGAAAACTATCGGGCACGTCGTAAAACTTACTTTAACAATATTTTACTCCCCTTTCCCTTATACACTCAACCTCCTATCCTATTTCGGGAAGTTCACCAAGTCACCAGGATACTCACAGCGAAGTTGATGCAGACTCACGAGCTGTCCAATAGTGCAGGAAGTGCAGGAAGAGCCAAAAGAGCCCCAAGAGTCGTGGCTTGTGCCTCCTTCTGCTGTCTGTTTGGACTCCTGTTTCATACCTGAGATTCCTTTTGAACCCCCCAGGTGGTCCTCTGGATAAAAGGGCTTCTTTTGATGTTTCCCATTTTCGATCTGGCATGAACAATAGGCTTCCGATGATACGGGCTTGCTGATGTCATGATCCCTCAGCCTGATCGTTATCCCATCGCCTGGATGGGCTCCTATTGTCTCGATGGATGGGTCCTCCATGATGGTGATTGCCACCGTCTGCTGAGGCTTGCTTGCTTCCTTTGTGTATCCAAGAAATCTCGTTATCTCCGTCTCTGCCTTTGTTCACACCGTTGTGTGATGTCCAAGTCCACGGGCCAGACGGTTTGAAACTTGAAACTGAGTCTTTCTGTGGATTGCGGTTTTGCCGTTGCAGCCAGCAAATCTGTCTTTTTGAAATGCCCATGTCCTTATCCACGTTCTTCCATAATTTTGGAGGATTTGCCCCAATAACTTACAAAAGTACGGATGACATTTCGGGTTTAGACGTCTGAATAAAGGTCTCCCACCCAAACCATCACCCATTCCTTCTCTCCAGAGATGCTGCCTGTCCGCTGAGTTACTCCAGCATTTTGTGTCTACTTTCCGTGTAAACGAGCAACTGCAGTTCCCTCCTACATCATGCATAGACACAAAATGCTGGAGTAAACTCAGGCAGCATCTCTGGAGAGAATGAATGGGAGACGTTTTGGGTCGAGACCCTTCTTCAGACTGACCATACGTGTGCAAGCCAAAATATATAGTACAATCTTGTACAATGTCCATTGTAGTTTGGTGCTGAGGTTGGGTTGTGAGTATGGAGGAATGTGACAACAACACGTTGGTAGCTCAGCACACAACTCCAACGTTCTCTTGGAGAGGGAGGAGATTGACACAGTTCGTTCGCTCGTGTGTCAGGCCACGTATAGCCTGCTATTGGCTGTTTGTCGTCATCCCACATGTTGCCAGAATTGGTCGCCGAGCATCACAGAGTGCATCGTGTCGTCGTTTCCTGGGAATCGCCGCAAAGAGGCTTCTGTCATGATCCCCTCCATCACAGTGACAATGTGGAGGAGTCACTGTGGCGGATGTTAATGTTAAGATGTATTTTGTGTGTTTCTGTAGCTTTTTATTGGTATGACTGTATGGCAAATGAAATTACCTGATATTTTGGCTAATATGACTATGATTATTATTATGATTAAACAAATCTACATCAAAGCTTTATTGAGCCTTTACCGTACCACCTTTCTCATCACGGCCATTAGACAGACATCAGCTCCAATTCATTTCTCAATATGCAGGAAGGAACTGCAGATGCTGGCTTGCACCAAAGATAAATACAAAATGCTGGAGTAACTCAGTGGGACAGGCAGCATCTCTGGAGAGAAGGAATGGGTGACGTTTCGACTAAAGGACCTTCTAAAATTTCTCAAAGTATTTGTTTGTTCAGGAGCTGCAAGATAAAAACAAATCACCAATATTCCAATATTAATTAAAAAAGAATCAAAACCGTGAATACAACCTAATTAAGAATGCATAATGCAATGTGACTCAAAACTCAAAATTTCTGTATCACAACTGTGATATCAAATGTATTCTTCACATTGGCTGCAAAGGACTGTGGAGATCACTACGGGAAGCCAATAACCGTAAGTTGTTTCTGTTGAAGATAGACACAAAATGTTGGAGAAACTCAGTGGGACAGGCAGCATTTCTGGAGAGCAAGAATGGGTGGCATTTTGGGGCAAGACCCTTCTACAGACTTCAGTCTCGACCCCAAAATGCGTGTCACCCATTCCCTCTCTCCAGAGATGCTGCCTGTCCCGTTGATTTTTACTCCAGTATTTAATTATCTATCTTCGGTTTAAACCAGCCTCTGCAGTTCCTTCCTACAGCAAAAGTAGACACAATAAGCTGGAGTAACTCAGCGGGACAGGCAGCATCTCTGGAGAGAAGCAATGGGTGAGGTTTCGGGTCGAACCCTTCTTCAGACTCATTTCTGTGGCTAGGCTCAATATCTGCATTCACTGACAACATGCCTGCCCATGTATGAAAGAACCTTATGATGATGTATGTTGTATGGGTACTTCATGGAATCTCCTTATAGCGCACATCACCTCGGGTAAGGCTGCTGGGTGGCCATGTACAGATCAATAATGGAAGTCCATTTATGTCACAGGAGAAGGCAGTTTTTAAATGGAGAGCAGACCAATACTACCACTGATGGATTTGCTCCACCCACCTCCATTTAGGAAATCTCCATCAATCTAGAAAAAGGAACATGAAAATAGCAGCAACAAGTAGCAATAGAGCTGCACAATTTGGTCTCCTAATCTGCCTCAAAGCCTGAGTTAAAATCCATAAACAACAGCTGCTGTTCTCAGGCAACGGAATCATCCTTCCACAACCAGAGAGCAGTGCTGAACTACTATCTACCTCATTGTGTATCCCGGGAAAGCTGGAGTTGCGGAGTTGCAATGTTGGGAGAAAGGGATTGGGAGAAGTCTGGCATGTCCTCTACAACTCTCAGCAACTTCTACAGATGCACCATTGAAAAGCATTTTACCAGGATGCATCACGGCTTGGTTTGGGAACAGCTCCATCCAAGACCGCAAGAAATTGCAGTGAATTGCGGACGCAGCCCAGACCATCCCACCAACCAACCTCCCTTCTATTGACTCCATTAATACCTCACGTTGACTAGGCAAGGCAAGCAGCATAATCAAGGACAAGTCACGCACTGGCCACTCCCTCTACTCACCTCTCCTATCAGGGAAAAGGCATAGAAGTGTGAAAACGCACACCTCCAGATTCGGGGACAGTTTCTTCACAGGCAACTAAACCATCCCACCACAACCAGAGGGCAGTGCTGAACTACTATCTACCTCTTTGGTGACCCTCGAACTATCCTTAATTGGACTTTGCTGACTTTACCTTGCACTAAACAGTATTCCCTTATCATGTATCAATACATAGCAATGTTACAACATTTTGAGATTTTAAAAATCAACTGCAATTTATCCCATCAGATAAAGCATAAAAATAAGTTTAATTTGACACCTAATTCACTTTCATATCTTCAGTATTAAAAATGTGATGGCCATTTTCATATTCAGAAATTAGCATCTTGTTCCGTATTGCTTTTCCATTGACTTAACACAAAAGTTGTGATCGAGGACAGTCAAAAGCCCATAACTTTCTTAACAATTAAGAGAACTGAAAGAAATGTTCAGTTATTATAGATTGAAGTATTCTGAAACAAATATGAAACAATCTTACTTGGATGACTTGAAATTAAAGCAATATAATAGTAAGTATTAAACAAGAACTTACCAGTTCGAAGTTTGATCGTTATTTTATGAGGAGGTTACGATGAGGGATTACGTGAAGGAACCCGCCTCACGCTGGCAACGGCATACTTCAAAGCAGCGGCATGAAAAACACAGAACACCAAAAGCCGGAGTAACATAGTAAGGCTCATAAAAGACTTAGAACTACCATTTGATCATTTATTTTATGAGGGTGGGAGCGGAGGGCACGTAATCCCTCATCGTAACTCCTCATAAAATAACGATCAATCTTCGAACTGGTAAGTCTTGTTTAATCTTACTATTTTACTTCGGAGTCACGTGAGTGACTACGTGAAGATTTTAAAGCTTTCTGTGTTTTTTTAATGTCGTAGAATCAATCCGTACGACAGTCCGGCTAAGTAAACACATACATGAGAAACCAGACTAATGTTAGATCATTTCACAATTAACTTTTTAATGGGTTTAAAGACCATATAATAACCCTCCTTATATCTGAGGGAAAATGATTACAAGTGAATAAAAGATAGAAGTGACTACACCATTGAATTATAGCAATTAAATGAGTAAACAAAAGCAGGTGATTATAGTGCTCCCCAACACCGCGTTGTCCAAAGCTTGTCATAGTGTGAACAGGTTTATTGTAGAACTTTGATAAAGTTTCTTCTTTACTCCACCCTGCGACTTTTTATAAAATATGCTCGAGAGGTACGTCCCGCCCCTTCGCCGCGGACGTAGCTGCCGCCCTGGTGGAGTGAGATTTGAACACATCAGTGTCTTACTCCCGCTAAAACCACACACCTGTTTTTCAACCATTTTGAGATAGTTTGAACTGAAGCTTTTGTGTGTGGTTTTTTGTGCGTAACCATTAACGCTTTTTCATTTCCTCGAAGGGTGTCAGTAACTTTAATATATTCGTTCAAATGTTTTAACCACACACAAAGTAGGATCAATATGATAAGCTTGAAAGGTTACCTTTGTTCCAGATCTCCCTGGTCTGCTTTTTGTTTGATCAACTCGTAAACATAGAACACAACATTATCTGTAGTCACATGCATACAGTCTAAACGCAACATTTGTAAAGTTTGCACTCTTTGAGCTGAGACCAGTGACATTAACATGACTAATTTTCAATGTCATCTTTCCAATGTCAACCCTTCAATTGGAGTCCATTGTCTAAGTAGCGTAAGTACAATGCTCACATCCCAAATCTCTCTGTGTATCTTGGTTTGGGTGGATTAATATTAAAGATTCCTTTCATGAATCTAGATATTAATGGATGCGACCCAATTGATCTCTGATCAGTCATAAGCCCTAAATAGGACGAACAAGGCACTGCGTGCAGTGTTAATGGCACTGTAAACTTAAATGTTGGCTCAAAATGCAAATTGGCAAGGAATTCCAAAACATTTGCAATATTTACAGTATCATAAGAAATATTTGACTGTGTGCAAAAGTCTTCCCATTTCTTAATATGTGTCATATATTGCATTTCTTGTGTGCTATTGCGCCATGATGCAACCATAACATTCCATAGATTGGTCCGACAATCCCAGCTCCTGTAGTGGTCTGGTCAAAACCTGCAGATTAACAAATTCATATATGCATACAATGGGTAAATCTCTTTAGTTACCGGATTAGTCAAGATATCACTACAGTTAGGAATCGACAATATATGGATCTTTAATCTATTCAGCATTACTGGGAACCAAGGTTGAGTTGGCCAATTTGGAACTACCAACAATCCAGAAGCAGAATCTTTCTATCTTCTTCAGGCAATCTCTGAATCAAAGCTAAATGGATGGAAAAGCATAAAAGAACATCTTTCCCCAGTGTAATGAAAAAGCATCTACTGCTACTGCAGCTGGATCTGTTCCCAAGACACATAAGTAGGCAACTGATGATTAAGCCTAGATGCAAACAAATCTATTTCTGGCAACCCCAAATTGGTTTACAAATATTCGTTAAATATTGCTGGCTTAGCATCCATTCCGTATTATCTTTAAAATCCTGGACCTTTCATCTGCTACCACATTGTCCTTTACCCGGAATGTAGCTTGCTGGTAATCCATATTTGGGCGACCAATACACCATTGCCATATCTCATTGGCCAGACAATCAAATGATACTGACCTAACATCCCCCCATGTGATGAATTATGCAACAGGCCGTTTTATTGTCTAACTGTATTAACACATGTAGACCTTGTTTAGCACAACAATATGCTTTAAGTCCATAAAAAGCACTAAACCAATAACTCCAAATGTTAATACCATAAACTTGAAGAAGAAACGCTTCTTCTTGAGCGTTCCATCTACCTCCACAACTGGAGGACGAATCTGTAGCCCCCCATCCGAGAGCACTAGCATCCGTTTGTAAAACCATTTCAGGTTGTTTAATCATGATATTCTTAGCAGCTTGTGGGCATTTTCAACCCACCATTTGTAATTCCAACACGGCTTATTTGTTGTTAATTGCATAGCCTGTCAAAGGACCTGCCTTCTCTTTAATGAAGCCCATATTTTTTGTCCCTTTGAAGATTTTGATAATGTAATGGACCAAATTCCACTGCCGGAAATGCTGCTACCAGTTTCCCAATGGTTTTCGCCTCTACTGTCCTCTCGGATGGAGGGAAAAGGTTTGTGAATGAGGTAATTACAAAGTCATCAAGATGTCATTGGCCTTCTCTGTTGGCAAAGTAACTAACATAGTCACTGAGTTAATTACAAACCCCAAAAAGTTAATTGATTGTGCTGGCTGCAGCTGGGACTTAATTGGATGAATCAAAAACCCTAGCTTTTCAAACAAAGCTTTAGGTAACTGAAACTGAGTGCTCAGCTGACTCTTGAGTATCACTAATGATCAGAATATCATCCTGGATAAGCCATAACAATGTGTTTCTGTGCTCTTAATTGGGCTAAAACTGGTTTCAACAGTTTTGTAAAGAAGTCTAGGAGCCTAACTCAATCCATTTGGTAAAGCTTTAAAACTGCCATAATTGTCCCAGCCAATTAAATTTTTAAATACCTCCTGAAGCTTGATGAATTGCTACAGAATAATAGGCATTCCTTCCAAATCAATCTTCAGCCATATAACACCCTGCTGAGATAAGTTATTTTGCAGTACTGAAATGTCTCCATCTTAAAATGTTTTGTATTCTACAAACTTCTTCAGATCTGTAAGGTCCAGAATAATTCTGCAACCACCATCTTTTTTTATCTCTTCGAAATATATTAGAGACACATTGATGCTTATGTTCATAAGTCTTTCAATTACAACACCTTTATACCAGATAATTTGTCAATTTCCAGCAATAATCTCCATTCTTTCCTCTCAGAAAACCACATTAGCATAAGCGGTCTATTCTGTACAGGTGGATTAACCCCTTCTTTTAAAAATAATAATGGCTCCCGAAACGCTTGTAATTACATATCGGAACAGAAGTAATGTTAAGCCAGTTCATTATAAAATTTTTTTGCAATATCCCTCCAACTGGAGAGTCCTTCTCCCGAATACAGGGAAGACACTGCTTGCCTGCACAGCACGATAGTATTTTCGTGACAAACTTCCCTGCTTCTATAATAACGGAAATCGAAACCCCTTCGGGTCGAAAAACCCTCTTTGTGTCCCCAAATAACAAAAGGTTTAACATTCTAAAATATTTTAGCTTCTTCATCCAACTCTTCAGCTGTTTCGGCAGATTTTCCTCCAAACAAATACCCAGGAGCTTGAACTCACACTTTCTTGACAACAGGCTTGCAAATCTATGGTTGAAATAGGGCCGAATCGCCATTTTCCTCATTACAAATAATTTCATAGAATGAATTACGATAATAGCCCAAAGTATCCTTTTTGAAATCTTTTCCCATTTCCAGATTCTCCATTTGCCTGCCATAGGCCGTAATGGCAGCAGAAAATTAAAATTGGGCACCTTTTTGAAACTCACTTCTAGGCGCTCATACTTTGGAGTCCAAAGACGTCCGTATCATCGATTCACCCGTATGTACTCTCCAATGAGGCCAAGACATTTTTGGAGCTTTATATAATTCCTGATGTTTCAATCATCACAGAAATGTGAAATTGGTTAGATACCATAGTAATATATGTTTGCAGCTAGATTATCATCCATAGCCCACAACCACTTCCTTCAGGTATAGCAAAATCTTTGTCTAATATCCCAGCACATTAGGCCCCTTTTCTTTTTACTTTTGTGTGCTTTCAAAAGCCATATAGCCCATCCGCCACAGGGTCTGCCTTCTGCAAGCCCAAATCAATTTGATATCAATCCCATGAGACTTCTTCCAGCCCAAATCCTGGGTCCGGGAGTATCATATTCCCACTGGGGCCCACAGCCATATTCATCATATTCAAAACCCCTCAGGGATTTTTTTGGGAATTCAACTGGGTACTCTGACCCTTGTCCTCATTATTGTTTGGAGAACTTACTCCATAGTGCTTCCATTTTTAGCCACATAGTTATATTGTCTGGAGTCTTTCATATCAGAGTCATCAGAAAACCACGTGCCTCTCAGATTTCGTTTTCATTTTTTAGTGAACATTTTCCTCCGTGGTTATTATATTTCTGAGAATCTGGAAACTCACTATCGGTAAATCGCGGCCAACGTATCGGAACCGGGTCCGCACTAACTTTCGCGTCCGTATTTTGACTTACAATCACCCCGGGAAAACATCTTTTTACGCGCGAAAACTTCTTTCCCCGTTTTCTCTCCATTTTTCTTTAATAATCAGTGCTCAACATCAGCACGTTAACTGGCTCTAAATTTTTTTCTTTTGGTTATCGTTTTGCTGGAGCCACCCAGCTTACCAAAAAACTCCCCGGTCTAACTGCACTTCCTGCAGGCCGTCCGACCGCTGCCCGAGGAGCATGCTCCTATACTGCAGCTCCTCCTCCGCGCCGTCAGCGTTTACGTCCTGCCGTTTGCCAGCGAGAGGCGGGTTATTTCAACGTAGTCACTCACGTGGACTCCGAAGTAAAATTAGTTAGTTACCCAATTGTAGCAATTACAAAATTCAATTACTAAATCTAAACATCTATCCATTTCTTAAGAAAGATGAACATTTTTTAAAAGCCTATGTGTCCAAATAGCATTCACACAAGAAAATTCACAATATAACATATTTTTAAATCTCAATGTCATTAACTATAGGCAAAATGGAAGCATTTAATGTTTAATTTCCCCATAAATGAATGAGGCCATTTAAATCATCTTGCGAGTGGGATTTTCGGAACCGATCGATTGGAACGTTGCGGTTGCGGTGAATTTAAAACCCCTATATCGGCAGGAAAAATACTGCCGGTTTCGTATGGGGAATAAATCACCTTCTCGCAACGTGAAAAATTTTGATTAAAGGTATCCTAAGAAGCTATCTTTTAATGAAAAAAATAAACTGGTACCTGCCTTGTCCGGGGGCGGCGGGGGGGGGGGGGGGGGGGGGGGGGGGGGGGGGGGGGGGGGGGCGGGGTATGAGCGTGTGGAGGTCCGTGGCCGTTGTCGGCATTCACATGGCATTAACTCATTGCACCTGATACCCAAACACGACTCCTACCCAACACCAACGTCGACCGTCTATCCGAATAACCCCCACGCCCGGAACCTTCTCCCTATTCCTACCTTCCTTCCCTAAATAAACCCAGCAAACCATCTTCCCCTCCACACTCCATGTAATCCCGCATTCAAGGAAGGTGCGCACGCAAGTTCTGCGCCCACCAGGTTCCAAGTTAACACCGCTATAATCCGTCCCTGCCGTTTCACACCATCCGTCTGCGCCACAGTTAGCGCACGGGTTGGTATTCTGGGTCTGGTGGGACGGGGGTGGTTGCCTATCGCGGATCTCCATCCCTGGTTCGCCGCTGACCTGACCGGTTCAATGGGTAAACGGCCGGCCATGTTCACCACGACTCTCATTACCCAGTAACGCGTTAGACCTCATTCATTGATAAAGCAGCAGTACTAAGTGGGTTATGTCACAGCAACAGAACATTAACCACTTGTATCTGACGGGGTGTTAACACATGGACAAACCCTCTTGGAAACATAACCAAAAGCAATCCCGAACCCTACTCGCCCCAATGCCGATCCAAGGATCTCACCACCCCCTTCATGAACACCTCCAAATGTGAATAAACCTAAAACAACTCTACATGTAAATAAAACAAAAAGAGTCCTCAATCTACGCAACAACAATATTCAGCCTTTTTCAGAACCTTCAGTGAAGCGGATTAGCTTACACTCAACATAAATCCACTTATAAAGTGCCTACCAACAATGGGAAATAGGACGGATGAGGGAATAGGTTGTGTGACACATGTTGGTGGGGAAGGTGGAGCCAAAAGGAGTATAAGGGTTACGTTAACGTTAATATCCGCTGAATGAACGAGCGCCAAAATGAAGCCCTGCCCCAGCGGGAGAGGAGTTCAAGCCAACAGCCTGTCCAACCATTGGCCCACACATGTGCCAAACATACTATCAATGACACTCTTTCAAAGTGAGGTAGAATTTGAAGGGAAACCTGGGATAGATTTGGTAATGACGTTTTATAGCCATTCTGCGAGAAGCTCCATTTGGTGAGACAAACCAGGGCAGGGCTTACTCAGGTGAGTGCTCAGGGTGTAGTTTTGTTGGAACAGCATTACCAACGAGTGTAGTACATAGTTCTGAACAATGTGACAACTGATTTGGGGTTACCTTCGGGTAGAGACACAGGGCGAGGAGGTCATGGGCAATACTTGCCTTCAATATGGCCATGGAACTGAGTAACAGAGTTGGGATGCACCATGTTACAGCTGTACAAGATTTGGTAAAGTCGACATTTGACGTAGTGTGTAGAGTTCTGGTCCCTCTGCTATAGAACAATGTAATTGAACTGGAAAGATTAAAAAAAAGATTTAAAACGAGGTCATTACTGTACCTGGAAGTTTGAGCCTAAAAGGAGAGGCTGGAAGGGCTGTGGAATAGAGGAGGTTGAGGGATAAACTCATAAGGGGCATTGAAAAGATGAATAGCCACAGAACTTTCGCCAGGGTAGAAAGATTTTGATAGTTTGCGCGTGATAGTTTTAGTTGGGCAACTTGGTGTGGCTTGATGAGGTTTATTATCTGGGTTTGAAGGGCCCTATTTCATTGCTGTAAAACTCTGAGGGTTGAAGTACTTTGGTTTACTATCCTGGGTTAGGAAACTGGATAAAGCCCTTAATTTAACTTCGGAGCTCATGTGAGTGACTAACGTGAGACCCCGCCAGCACTCATGGGCTCATATTGTTCGAACGCCATTGCGAAGCGACAGGCAGGTAAAGCTTGCTCTCCAGCGGTAAGTAATAAAAACTCCCGCAGGTGAGCAACTTAACTCATCTGTCCTTGAGGTCGTTGTCCCGGACTCTGTTTAGTATTTTTATTACAGAGCCCACCACATGGAATCGAGGACAAAGTCCCAAACAGCCGCTGCCAAACTAGCTGGCCGAGGACTGCGAAGCGGGCAGCAGCACGGTCGATTTCTTCCAGAAGCTTGGTGATTCCAAACTGCAGCCCCCGACTTCACGCCGCTACAGACAGCCCGCAGGAACTCCTCGGACTGGCGGCAAAGCACCCGGAAGTTGGGCAAGGGTCCGTTGACTCTGCTGGTCCCGGCGCTGGGAGGACAAACGCCGCCGGCAAAGTGACAGCGTCCAATTATCCCGCATGAAGCGGATGGTTGAGCAGTCGCTCCCACTGTGACCTGCAGGGGTATGTTCCACAGTGGGTCTCCTCGCAGACCCACGGCAGCACCCTTTACAGGGTTGCCAAATGTCACATCCACCCTCTCGCAGCGGGAGCATAAGGAGTCAGAGCTGGCCTGACTCTGAAGATGGGGGAGTATGGCGAAGAAACACCAATGCTAGGGCTGCCAGAAGAGGAGCTTAGTGGGGGCATGGTATCAAAATTCGCGATGCCTACCCAAAAAGACTGCCGAAGCAGCTGAAGTTGGCGAGCCAGTATAAACTACCCCATGGCAACGAATCAACTTCAGGAACAGGTCCATTAATGACCACCCCGCAGCCAAATACCTAGCTCCTGAGAATTGTGTCTCCCTCAACGTGCCTGCAGTCAACAACCCTATCTGGGTAACAGAGCCCGGTCACTAGAAGCCAGGAAGTAGAACTCCAAAGAATCCTAAAACAACTGTCTTCTGGGATTTAAAAAAAAAAAAAAAAAATACGGGCCGTTTTGCCAGTCAGTGGATGGAGTGGAGATGTCGAAGAGCTACAGGATGCTCTGGCACTCTGTAACATTCAGTTTGAGATCACTGTTACAGAAAGAGTGTCAATCCCGACCTTGCACTGAACCCCAAGTTTGTCGGTTGTGCAGAACTAGCAGTGCACCAGCTGCCTACAACTACTATTCGGGGACAACCTTGCCAAGCAGGTAAAAGACTCAATGAAGAGCAAAGGCAATAGCATGATAAAAGTCCCGGCCTGCCACCAAGTCCTCCATAACCTCATGCGGCGACAGCACCCATATGCATCCACCACAGCTACAGAACAACCTGCTGGTGAAAAGTTTAAGGGCATCCAACCTGCCCAACGGATCCTTTTTTAACCATGGCCCCAGCACGGCCTTCCTGGAAGGTGCGCGAACGCACACACCACAGCGCCTCCACCTCCCAAGAGACAAGGACAGAGGAAACCAACCAGCAACCGCCGGTAACCTGGAGGTAGGTGGGGTTCTGGTTGCCTCAGGAACATTGCAATGTTTAACTCTTCACAGATTGGGTTTCACTTGTTTCGGGATGCATTGAGATCTAAAATTAACTTCTGATCCTTTCATACTGTAAAGTATTCAAGGGATACAAAATTGAATTTGTTTCACGAAATTCACAAAAAACTTTCCCCTTCCTGTCAGCATGCACCTAGTCGAAAGTTTGGGGTATCTTTCGCAGAAAGAGACGCCTAGAAGGTCATGCCTGGAACTCTTTAAGACTACAAACGAAAGGGGTAAATTGAGAAAACCAAAAAATGAAATCACAAGAGTTTATGTATCAACATCTTTCACCAAAGAATAAAAAAGACGGCGGAAGCCGCGTCCATTATTTATTTGGACCACAACTGAATACTTTCATGCAGTACGACCCACTTCAAAATGGAAACTCTTGTTACTTGCCAAACAACTAAGTTTCCCAGAGTAACTTCATGGCTTGCATCGATCTAAAGATTGCCATACAATTCAGTACCAATTAGACCAAAGATTAATCAGCATAATATTTGAAATTTGCTGGATGGGGCAGCTCTGGCAGTAAAAAGCGCTGCCTAATGGATTAACATCAGCACCCATGACTGTTTTTACCAAACTAATTGACACCAGCTTTAGCGTAACAGAGAAAACAAAAACATATTGTATGGCATGCCCACGATGACATTTTTAATTGTGGGTAAAACCTTGGAGTTGGCTAAATTGGCTGTCTCACCACTGAGCACTTATTTAAAAAACTGGGGTGCTTATCACAATCCAGACAAATCCAAATTAATGCCTTCTATACCACTATGGACTAATGGGATTCACAATTGACTCAGTTCATATGTTTGTCACTTTGCGCACCGAACAAAGCGACAATTTCGGGCATGTAACAGCCTTGCTGGCATCAGTAAACCGTCCTATTTCAGCAAGTAGCCAGGGTAATTGCGAACTTGTTGGCTGCCTTTCCAGCCAACAATTTGGGCCCGTTGCATCCAAAACTTACAAAGAGCAAAAATTGCGCACTCAAACACCATGGCTGGCCATTTTGACAGGCCAATAGTAATTACCACAAAAGCAAAATTGAAATTACAATGGTGGATAGACAATGCTTTGACATTGCTCGAAATCCATTACAATCACAAACCCCTCGTTTTGTACTACAAACTGACGCCAGTGCACAAGTCTGGGGAGCAACTAATACCACAACCACCAGTTGCGGTGGTAGATGAAAATTGCACATGAATTACCTTACTCCCGGCACGGAATAATTCATCTAGAAATGCTGGGGCATTTCATGGACTCCGGGCTTACCTGTTCAGACATGCATCATCTGCAGTACGCGCTACAAATTGATTACAAACCACCGAGGTTGGCTTACATTACTCAAATGATTGAAATTAAGTCGATTTCTGTGATGAATTGGTCAATACAATCTGTGCACTAATGGGGAGCTTAGAAAGGTACATTTGGGATATCACCACTTACCTTTCCAGGTAAGCTAAAGTACAGTTGGCGGACACCAGTCACGCAAGTTTTAATGACAACACTACCGGAATGGGTGTTGGACCACAAAGTGTTTGCCGATATCGTACTCGGTTATGGAACACCATGATATCAACCTTATGCATCAAGACTCAAATCACCAATACCAACATATGTTGCAGCCAGATCCTGGGGCAGTAGCGATGGACTGTTTTTTCTATGCATTTCCCCCCTTCTGCCATCAACAGTCGGGTCTTGCAGAAAATTCAACAAGACTCCGCATCGGTTAGTCTGGTTGAACCCAACCTGGCGGCCTTACTCAACCATGGTTCCCTGTGTACTGGTCATAGGTCTCAGAACCATGCATTCCCATACCCAAACGTCCGAGTTTAACTGGTACAATCCTGTGACAGGGGAGGAGTCAACCCGTTCCATGGACCGGATGAACCTATTGGTTTGCAGGGTTTGAAAAGCGCCACTCTTTGAAGTTGGACTTTCGGACCCGAACAATGAATATCATCACGGCAATCGTGCATAGTAGTCCAACCTGGATACAATACCTCACTACCGTCAAAAAATGGGAGGTGTTTTGTACCAAGACAAACACCATCATATGACACAGCCACCATTAAGGAAGTAGCTGAGTTCTTTGGCAAGCCTTCAAGTTGATGAAGGATGGAAGCTACAAGTGCCATCAACTGTGCCCAGAGTCCCTATCCTCATATCTCGGACTAGTTTAGATCACTTGCAGTTGGGTCTGCCACCCCTTGGTGTCTAAACTTATGAGGGGTATTTTCAACTCAAATCCCCCCAGGCCTAGATATTCCCAGACCTGGGATATTGGCATTGTGTTAACCATGCTCCGAGGGTGGGCACCAGTTACGTCTCTTTCCCTAGGCAAATTGACATATAAAATGGTAATGCTGATGGCACGTGTGACGGCGTAACGGGTCCAGTCCCTACACAAGCTAAGTATGGACTCCAATGTTATATCCAACAATAAAGGTAATTTTCTTCATTCAGGAGTTACTCAAACAAAACAGGCCTGAGCATCTGTCCCGAAAGTTGGATTTCCTGGCTTACCCCGTAGACAGCTGCCTATGCATAGTGACCCACCTTTTACAATACCTGGAGGTCACCAAGTGTCTCAGGGGCACGGAAAGGGCTCTGCTTATAAGTCACAAACGTCCTCATCACAGAGTCACTGTGCAAACTATTTAAAGATGGCTAAGGGTGGTATTGGGGGCAGCGGGGGTGGACACTGATGTTTTTAAATCTCACTCCACCAGGGCTGCATCTACATTGGCAGCAAGGATGATGGAAGTTCCTATGGACCACATCCTTGCAACGGCGGGTTGGGCTAATGAGAAAACCTTTCAGCGGTTCTATAATAAACCCGTGGCCGCGCCTGAGACGTATGCTGACACAATTTTAAGTTCTGTATTATAATTCCCCGAGGTAGGGGTATTATTATTGCTATTAAATAAATACCCTCTTGTTTTTCAGCATAGTTTCCTGTCTGAAATACGTTAAACATTCGTCCCTTCCTCCATTGTCATTATGGCAGTATGTGAGCATGGACTCGTTCCAGGGCATGAAATCACAGAGCTTAAAAATCTTCACGTAGTCACTCAAGTGACTCCTGAAGTAAAATAGTAAGATTAAAAGAGAATCTTTACCAGTTTGAAGTTTGATCTTTATTTTATGAGGAGTTACGAAGAGGGATTACGTGCCCTCCTCCGCTCCCAACCCTCTATTATAAAGGTAAACTGGTATGCTGGTTCTCTTATCTTACTATCTTAGTCAACTCTGTTAGCTGTGATTTTTACACCGCTGCTTTGAAGAATGTCGCGCATGCGTGCTGGCGGGGTCTTCACATAATCCCTCTTTGTAACTCCTCCATAAAATAAAGATCAAACTTCAAACTGTAAGTTCTCATTTAATCTTACTATTTAGGTGGCTAAAAAACAATTCGATGATGAAAGCGGGGAGAATTGATTATAGGGAGATTAAGGGGGGGGGGGATGATATTGCTCTGTGAGCAATATTAAATAGATGGACTGAATGACCACGTACTAGTTAGTTTAGTTTAGAGATACAGTGCGAAACAGGCCCTTCGTCCCACCGAGTCCCATATTCCCAGATTCCTTGATTCAGTTAGCCCTATGAGCTCTCTGCCTCAGAGGGCGGTGGAGGCCGGTTCTGTGGATGCTTTGAAGAGAGAGTTAGATAGAGCTCTTAAAGATTGCGGAGTCGAGGGATATGGGGAGAAGGCAGGAACGGGGTACTGATTGTGGATGATCAGCCATAATCTCATTGAATGGCGGTGAAGGCTCGAAAGGCCGAATGGCCTACTCCTGCATCTATTGTCTATTCTGTATTGAGCTATATCTAACTCTCTCTTGAAAAGATCCAGTGAATAGTAAGATTAAACGAGAACTTACCAGTTTGAAGTTTGATCTTTATTTTATGAGGCGTCGAGTTGAGGGACTACGTGAATAGAAGCTCGTACAGCCGTTGGTGCGTCAATCTTCAAAGCAGCGGAATGAATTCACAGCTAACAATGACCGAAGTATAACGGTAAGATGATAAAACTAGAACTACCAGATGAGATCTATGAGGGTGGGAGCGGAGGGCACGTAGTCCCTCAACTCGATTCCTCATAAAATAAAGATCAAACTTCAAACTGGTAAGTTCTCGTTTAATCTTACTATTTTACTTCGGAGTCAACGTGGAGTGAGTGACTACGTGAAGACTTCAAAGCACTGTGAATTTCACGCCGCAGATCGAAATCCCCGCCGTTCACACTGCCTGATTGACTCAAAAGTCGTTAACAATCAATCATGCATCATAGCACATTTGTTAAATGAATAACAGTTTATTTACAAACAAATCATAACAAACCCCTCTAACTCAGGGGGAAAGTGTAACAGTACTCAAAACAGAATCAGCAAACATCCCGAGCCTTGAATTCGGCTTGTGATAAAATCTCTGAAAAGTTAGCTCACTGGACCATCCTGCGGCCGCGAGGATATGGTCTATTGGCACGACCATCGCCCTTGCCGCGGAAGTTGATGCCGCCCTGGTGGAATGAAATTTGAATTTATCAGTATCAATTCCAGCCACTTGCCAGGACCTGCTTTAGCCACCTTGAAATTGTTTGCTCCGACACCTTACTGTGTGTTTTTTGTGACTAATAAACAATGCCGACTCTGTTCCTCTCAGAGGTTGAGTAATCTCAATGTAACGAGATAAATGTGAGACCACACACAAGCGATCATCTGCGGATAATGCCTGAAAAAACACAACCTTACATCCTGTCTTACCTCTTCTATTATTTTAAGCAAATCATCGACATAGAATATAATGGTATCATGCCGACACATGCATTCTATCCAGCCGTAGCTTTTGCAACGTTTTGTACACGCTGAGCTGAAACCAAGGCCATAAGTATGACCACCTTAATAGTTAATTTGGCTATAGATAGGCTTGTAACCGGAGCCCACTGGCGAAGAACCATGAAAACCTCACTCACATTCCAAATTCCGGCATACCTGGTTTAGGAGGATTAGAATTGAAAACTCCCTTCATGAATCGTGAAAACAACGGATGTGTCCCCTACTGTATGTATTTCTGCATTCATATGGTAAAATAAGAAGACAAAGCATTTCTGGGCTGAATTATCGCACTATAACTTAATTTTTGGTCGAAATAAAGAGTTGACAAAAACTCCAATACGTCCGTGATCCCTCGCAGTGTGATATACAATATTCTGCTGTAGGCAAAATTGCTCCCACTTCTTTATGTAGGTGACATATTGCTGCTGTGTGTACTATCCCTGCAGGGCCGACGTGAGCACATCCACAGTCCGATGAGACAGTCCTCTCCCCAGGTATGGCCTCCTTAAAATCCGCAAATTAACAGATCATACGATCATGTAAAGGTTGGTTGATCCCCAGTGACTGGATTTACCAGTAGATTTTTTATTCTTGGGAATAAGCATGTAAGGTTCCTTAGCCATTTGTAATACAACGGGAAACCATGCTTGTGTAGGCCAATCTGGCACTACCAATACCCCTGTAAGCGGAGTCCCTCCTTGATCTTTTGCAAACATCTGCTGATGAGTGAGACAGAATGGAGGAAATACATACACAAACATCCCTCCCCAATGCAGTGAAAACGCATCTACTACTGCTACTGCCCCAGTATCTGGTTCCCATGAACATATCGAGGTAACTGACGATTTAATCGAGATGCAAACAATCAATATTCTGGCAATCCATACTGAACAATCATTTGGTTAAATACATCCTGATTTAACATCCATTCAATGTTGTCATTAAACTGACGTGATCTAGTGTCAGCTACCGTGTTTGAACCTCCCTGGCAGAAATAAAGTGCTGAAAGCCAGATATTTTGGGTCAATACAACACCAGCTCCAAATCTGGTTAGCCAATCTATCACAAGACTGTGACTTAACTCCACCCATGGTGGTTTACATATGCCACTGCTGTGGTGATGTCAATCTGAACCTGCACATGCAGATCCCTCCTTGTAGAACAATAAGCTTTGAGCCCATACCAGGTGCCCAACAACTCTAAATATTAATCCCTCTTAGTTGAAAGAAGCGATGTCTCATCCACATTCCATCTGCCTCCACAACTAGAAGACATGTCTGTTGCACCCCAACCCAGTTGCACTTACATCAGTCTGTAATATAAATGATGGTGGTTCCACCAAAACCTTCCTAAAACTTGTTGAAACATTTGCTATCCACCATTGTATGTCGGCAATCGCCCCAGCTGACAACTGCATAGGCCTATCAAAATGGCCCCTTTGTATTCTCAGTGCCTGTTTCCTTTGATCGTATTGTAAGGTTGATGATGCAGAGGACCATACTGCACAGCTGGAAATGCTGCCACCAACTTCCCAATTAACCTGGTTACTTGTCTGATTGAAGGCCTTTGTTCTCTAACGAGATTAACACAGTCCTCAATTAACTGATTCAATTTGTCCCTGGGCAAAGTCACCAACATGTGATTTGAATTAATGGTAAATCCCAGATAATCAATAATTTGGACTGGTGATAATTTAGATTTATCTGGATGAATCACAAATCCCAATTGCTGAAAAGTGATTTTAACAACTGAAACTGATGATTGAGTTTCAGCATGAGTCTTTCCAACAATCAGAATATCATCCAAGTTGGCCATTACCACATGCCCCTTAGCTCTGAGTAACGCTAACACAGGTTTTACCAATTTAGTAAATAACCTAGGAGCTGAAGCTGAGTCATCCAAATAAATTTCAAATATCTTCTATCATCCTCATGAATACACACTGAGTAATACGCATCCTTCAAATCAATAGTTGCCATATAACACCCTTTGGACACTAGATGTTTGGCCGTGATAAAGGTTTCCATTTTGAAATGCCTATAACAAACAAACTCGTTCAAACTTGATAAGTCCAAAATAATTCTACACCCCCCAGTCTTTTTAGATCTGGGAAATATATTGACACAAATTGTCGACTTTGATAGACAGAAGGCTCATTTAATTACCCCTTTCTTATGCAGCGACTGAATCTCTGCTTGAATAAGCACTTTTCGTCATCTGGAAAAAACAAGTTTACGACTAGGAAAATGTTGATTAGGTAGACTGTCCTTAGAGTAAATACTCATTTTCACCCCTTCAATACTACTAAGTATGAACAAATCAGATGTCAACTGCTGCCATTGTTTGAGAAAACAATTTTAAACCTTCCCCCAATTTGAACAGAACATCAATTAATTATCGTCTGTTGATGTTTCTCTTACCTGCACTTTCCTTGCGGACCTTGTTGTCCTCGACCTCTTGTGGAGAAAGGCAACCTTCCCCCTCAGGCTGGCAGCCTGCCAGTTCCGAAATGGAAAACCTGAACGCTCGTTCCTTCTCCTGCATCCACATAGTTCCTTCCAATACGGAGAAAACCTTTTGCCCTGCTTACCAGCCGGCTTAATGAGTGGCCATAGTTTTTTTAACATCACATGACAATCTTTGGACTCTTTTCGCTAGGTTACCGCCAAACAACAAATTTTGTGGTGGTACAGTGGGTGGTTTGCACAAACTTGCCAAACTTGGATTAAGCACTGGCCTAATAGCAGCCCTCCTGATGTTGTTGATTTCAAAAAAAAACGCACTGCAAAGAATCCCAGTCCATCCTGGTGTGGCGTCAACCACAATTGCTTGAGTCAATCACTTTTCACAGCTGTGTAATACCTGCTGCCAACAGTTTTCCGCACTTTTTTTTGGAACTTCATCTCCTGGGCCCTAGCAGGCATGCCCATCTGTGACCAAATTTGGTGATTCACCACCGGCACCTTCAGGAGATCACAATTGATAGGAGCCTATATAATCTTTTGCTGCTTCCTCCAGAGCTAGCTCCTGTAACTGGTGGGAGAGCATATACTGAATGGCTTCAGCCAATTCCCCATCAATCGCCTCTCCTGCCTCTCTAGCTGAGCAAACTTCCCAGCAATATTCGGGATTACCTTCCACCCGAACTTCTTTACTGCTCTCCCCCAGCATAGACTCAGTGTCATCAAAGTGCACTGATGGAACCCCTCCTCCTCACAGGCAGGATAGTTCTGCAGCCCTGAAACAGGCGCTGCTAGCACAAGCTCTCCATCACCTGGCTTGGGACCACTCCTCCTCACGGAGCTGGTCCCTGTCGAGCAAAAATATATCCTCTGTAATAAAATCTCGACTTGGGAGAGCCGTGAGCAAACGGACTCTCCATGGAGGGTATAACTCCTGGCCCGACTCATCTCCTACGGGCCTCACAGACTTGCTAGTGGCCTTCCGCCTTACTGGCAAGCCTGCACTGCCCCCCGGCAGTGGGTCCACAACCACTGGCTGTGTAGCCAGCACCGGACCAGGTGTACCAGACGGGCCTCCTTCCCCAACATTCTCACCTGGACATTCTCCTTTCTAGCTGCGGAGCACCTCGCCGACACCTTCTTTACTTTCTGCAACATATCTCCTTCTAACCGTCGCAGAAATGACCTAAGGTAAAAACTTCAACAATCTTACCTCCGTTTTTTAAACTTACCGCTCGGAGGAGCGCTGTTGCTCCAACCGCGACTGCACCAGCGTCTGACGTCATGACGCACCAACGGCTGTACGGGCTTCTATTCACGTAGTCACTCACGTGACTCCGAAGTAAAATTGGCCTCCACTGCCTTCTTTGGCAGAGAATTCCGGATATTGACACAGATTGCACCTCCGCACCATTGCTCATGGGAGAAACCTTGGGACAATGTCAACAACAAGCAGCTAATAAAATGGTTCTCCAGCCATGGACTGATGGTGATTCACACAAATCCATCTGCAGCTGGCCGGCATCAATCCCAGGCCCCTATCCAAATCCCTTTCAATAGGTTCCAAAGATTTTGTCCACAAGCGCTTAAATCTGGGGAATTTGTTTCCCTGATCATCTTTCTTCTCTCATGACTGCCATGAGTAAATGAGAGCCAATTTACCCGTCAGATGTGAATGGTTTGTAGTGATTTGACTTGCAAATATTTGGGTACAACCGGAGAAAAAGTCAAAAGGTGTATTTGAAATCCAACACCAGAGAATGTCTAAAGCATGAAGATCTACTGTCAGTGCAGTATACCGGTAAGAGTGCCTGCTTTTATTCATAACTAGGCAGTGCGTGTTTGTGTGAGATAACAACAGAGGAGCAGTCAGAGTGACACTGGATAATTTAGTGTTATTGCTGCTAAACGGTTGCTAGGTTGCTCCTCTTGAAACAACATGCAAAGACGTAAAGGTCTGCAGGCAATCATTTTGTTTGTTGGAAATGCTCACAGATCATGGCAAAGCATAGTATGCTGTTATAAACAACACCGTTAGCTGTTGGATGTACACTTCAGTTTTGGGAAAATGATATCACGTGTAAATGTGGGAGAATTATGTCAACACGTTCCCGATGTGGGGGAGTCCAGAACCAGGGGCCACAGTTTAAGAATAAGGGATAAGCCATTTAGAACGGAGACGAGGAAACACTTTTTCTCACAGAGAGTTGTGAGTCTGTGGAATTCTCTGCCTCAGCCGGTTCTCTGGATGCTTTCAAGAGAGAGCTAGATAGGGCTCTTAGGGAAAACGAAGTTAAAGGATATGGGGAGAAGGCAGGAACGGGGTACTGATTGGGGATGATCAGCCATGATCACATTGAATGGCGGTGCTGGCTCGAAGGGCCGAGTGGCCTACTCCTGCACCTATCTAATCACACATATGATTTGTTGCTGTTCAAACAACCCTGGGTTAGAAAAAATAAGGCAGAAATAACCTGAATCTTTAATTGTAACCTTTCTTCTGAATGTCAAACCGATTATTTCATTTCCAGAATTGGATCATTTCAACACTGAAGAGACTATGAGCTCAATAGCTCAGCAAGAAGTGAACAGCTGGAGAAAGAGTAAAGAAATGAATGTTTGATTAAATACCTGCTTTATTTTTGACAATTAACAGCTTATATTGACAGCCAATGAGATGTAAAGTAATAGGCTTATGTTCATAATCATTTACACACGTCATCATTGCCAAAGAGAGTATTGGTTTTTCAAACTTCAAATAACCCTTGCATTCCCTCTCTCTCCAGCCCTCCCCCACCAAAATCCTAGCATCTTTAAAGTCTGAAGAAGGGTCTCGACCCAAAACGTCACCCTTTCCTTCTCGCCAGAGATGCTGCGTGTCCCGCTGAATTGCTCCAGCTTTTTGTGTCTATCCGCAGTTTTAGAGTCATCTGGCTGAGTCTCATTGTCTGTCCTCATTCTCACCCAACAAACAGCTGACAACGGCCCGTTTCCTTCATCATTGTTAATTTTTTGCATATCTTTCATTCATTTGTTCTAAATCTCTCTAGATCACCGTCTATATCTCTCGTTCCCCTTTCCCCTGACTCTCAGTCTTAAGAAGGGTCTTGACCCGAAACGTCACCTATTCCTTTTCTCCAGAGATATTGTCTGACCCGCTGAGTTACTCAAGCATTTTGTGTCTATCTGGGAGTATTAGTTTAGTTTAGTTTAGTTTGGAGACGCAGCGCGTAAACAGGCTCTTCAGACCACCGAATCTGCGCCGACTCAGCGATCCCGCACACGAACACTATCCTAAATCAAGCCCCTGTCCCACTTACGTGTCCTTGGCATGCTAATTACGCGACCTCGCGGTCGCGTTAAGAGCCGCGATGGTCCAGCGAAGGTCGGCGCGCGACTTCATTCGGCCGCACAGCCGTCCTGGAGCGCGTGATGTCATTTGAAGATGCACACAAAATGCTGGAGTAACTCAGGCGGGACTGGCAGTATCTCTGGAGAGAAGGAATGGGTGATGTCTCATGTCAAGACCCTTCTTCAGTCTGAAGGAAGGATCTCGACCCGAAACATCACCCATTGCTTCTCTCTAGAGATGCTGCCGATCCAGCATTTTGTGTCTATCTTCAATTTTCTTGACCCCGCTCTGGGAGTAGAAGTGTGGGCGGATCCAGACCGCAACGGCCGTGAGCCCCAGGCCGAGTTCGGCGATCGTTTGCCTGCTTCTGCTGCTGTTGGAGGTGAGATGTTGCGTCGCGCCAGGGTCTTGGGCCTGTCCCACTTTGGCCATCAGTTACGTTGGCGCATCAAAAAAATTTTTGTTCGCTACAAAAATTTCGGAGCCCCGCGCGATGTCGCACACAACTCCATACCCCTCCGCGCTTCTCAGTGGGTCCGGCCCCACACGGCCACACGATGCCCGTGCGCCTCAACGCAATGACGAGGTCGCGTAATTTGCGTGCCAAGGACACGTAAGTGGGACAGGCCCTTTAAGCTACAAACCTGTGCATCTTTGGTGCACCCGGAGAAAACGCGATGAGTTCATGGGGGAGAACACACAAAGTCCCTACAGAAAGCACCCATAGTCGGGATCGAACCGGGTCTCTGGTGCTACTGTGACGCCCATAGTGGAGAAGAGGCTGCACTTGCATCTGCTGGTATATGTTTTTAAGCTTTTCTATCTTCTGCCCACCAAGAGCAGGCCAAAGAGGGAATGATGGGGGTAAAAAAGACCCTTTATTAAGTTGGCTTATCTGGTGTTGGTTCTCTGTTTAAAGCAGCAACAAAACTCCAAACGGGACACCATTCGATGCCTTTATTCCTTTTTATTCCTGCCGTATCCAATGATGTTATTCCTCTGGTCAGACTATTCCTTGTTCCATTACAGCAGGGCTCGGCAACTTGCGGCCCTCGGGCCGAATGCAGCCCGTAACCCGAAATCATCTGGCCCGCGATGGTATATATATATTTTGTCGCATTCCTCCGGCCCGCAGTGGCAATCTAACAGTGTAGTTGCAGTGGCTGCAGTGCCTGCTGCTCAGCGCGCTCCGGAACCATTCCGGCCAACAGGCGTATTTCTTTTCCTTACCTGTCTTGGATTGGTGGGTGCTGAGTTCCTCCAGCACTCTATGTTTTTTACCGGTAGTTTTCGCAACCTGGGAACTGCAGCCAGACTTGGGGCAAGCGAGCTAACCTGGGCACTGCAGCCAGACCTGCCAGCCGACCTGGGCGCTAAACCAAACCCTTGATCGTGTCCCACCAGCCTTTTTTCAAAATTTAGCAATTCGCAATGGGGGTGCGTCTTTGACGCAGGTGGGTCTTCATTGCTGGGAAATACGGCATGTAAAACCGAAGAAGGGGCTCGATCCGAAACGTCACCCATTCCTTCTCTCCAGAGATGCTGCCTGTCTCGCTGAGTTACTCCAGCAAATTGCGTCTTTATATTACACAAAGCATTTGGATAGGCAAGGACTTACGGAGGATTGTCCCATGAAACAAAGCTAGACTTAGTTTGCGCATGGGAAATCAGATCCTACAAACCTGATAGTGTTTTGGAAGAAGTCACCGGGAGCTTTGATGAAGGCAGAGCTGTGGACATTATCTGTATTGATTGAGGAAAGCCTTTGACAAGCCGTCACATGGCAGGCCATACTGGAAGATTAAATCACATGGAAACCAAGTGAACTACCAATTGGATGCAAAATTTGTTTGGAGGACGGAGTCAAAGAACAGTAGTGAAGGGTTGTTTTTCTGATTGGAGCCCTGTGACTAGTCGAGTGCCGACCACTCACTGGGCTTGGTGGGTCAGTAATAGGGCCATTGCTGTTTGGTATCTACACTAACAGTCGGAAGAAGGATCTTGACCTGAAACGTCACCCATTCCTTCCCTCCAGAGATGCTGCCTGTCCCACTGAGTTACTCCGGCATCTTTGCTGTAAAACAGCATCTGCAGTTCCTTCCCACACAACATGAATTACAAAGCAGTTAATATTGTTATATTGTTAATATTACATGGTGGACAGTGAGGAAGGATAGAGAAGGATATAGAAGTCTATCAGTTCAGACGAATGAGGGGGACCTCATTGAAACACACAGAATAGTGAAAGGCTTGGATAGAGTGGATGTGGGGAGGATGTTTCCACTAGTGGGAGAGTCTATGGAGCAGGCGGGTGGCGCGATCGCAGCGGCTGAGCCCAAAAGTGCGGAGCAGCAGAGCCTTGAGGCCCTCGTACTTGCCGGTTGCGGGAAGATCTTGCAAGGTATGGGTGGGCAGAAAACGGGTGGCCATCTCTTGGCTAAGTGTCCCGACCACGTAGGAATATCAAGTTTGGGTCCCGCGATGATATTTTCGGAGTTCGAAATTGGGCCTCAATGTGGGCAAACCACACTTGAGGCTGCACCGCGCAGAAAATGTGCAGTTTTCAGGCCCACGGCGTTTTGCTGGGTAGGCTGGGCATCGGGGCTAGCGGCGGCTTGCATGTTCGATGTCCGAATTGATGATCAGACCGACGGGGTCACCACTTTGGCGAGACGAGTCAGTTGAGTAAAGTAGAATTCTTTATTTTAAACGGCAAACAAAGTGTTTAACTCAACCGTGCACTGGGTCAGCCAAATAACTCAAAGCTCCTTCTACACGGATGGAGCATGACTAACTGACTATTCAAAAACCCGTGAAAAACAAACCCGCGAGCACGTGACCGCGCCAGCCAATAGCGAGAGTTCATATTCCCCAAGCCACCACTAGGTGCCACTACAGGACGTTCCTTTAGGAAGGAGATGAGCTGAAATTTCAGAAGGTGGTGAAATACAAAGAAGAGCTTATGACCGAGACACCCTAATCTTCCAACATAGTTAAAGAAGCCTGTTTCTCAGTGGAACGTTACTGAATGCTGGATCACAATAGTTAACCCTGTAAACAAGTGTACTTGACTAACCTTGCTTTTATGCTATCAAAAATGCTTCAGTCTGAAGAAGGGTTTCGGCCAGAAACGTTGCCTATTTCCTTCGCTCCATAGATGCTAGCTCACCCGCTGAGTTTCACCAGCATTTTTGTCTTCCTTCAATTTTCCAGCATCTGCATTTCCTTCTTAAACAACCTAGTGACCAGTTTTATCTTTTCTGGGAGCTCAGGACCAAACAAACCGACCTTTAATCTCCAATACAAGCCCAGTGAGGTAGAATGGACTCCAGGAGGCAAGCTCTCCAGCTGACACAAGCTTTCTTGCAGTTTATAAATGTTTCTGATGACCAGAAACTATTCAAGTACACAATTTATGAATTACACAATTTATTTTAAAATACAATTTTTTTAAGATTAATTGACTTAAAATATCAATAAATCATTGGTGAGATCAAATTCAAGCAAAACCAACTGAAATAATTTAAGATCTTACCTGCACTCATCTCCAATCAGTTGTGTTATTCTTTCCATCTACCATCTTTGTCATAAAGCAGAGGAGCAAGTTATAAAGTAGAGATTACCTCACTGGCGTTTGACCTCCTGGTCATTTCAGATTTGTGCGTTCAACCGAGTATGTGCAGACGTCAGAAGCAAGTGGAGTAGGCCCTACACACCCATCAGCTGCCAGCCACTCAGTTCAGCCCAATGTTTTTAATGGCAAATAATCTGCCATCCTCATCCAATCTGGTCTCAAATTACTTGATGCTGTACTGGTCCTGATCTTCCCAGCGAATCACTCCACTCAACAAGAACTGAAAAGAAGTAATTAAAAAAAAGAAATGGGTGGCATGGTGGTGTAGCAGTAGAGTTGCTGCCTTACAACGCTTGCAGCGCCAGAGACCTGGGTTCGATCCTGACTACAGGTGCTGTTTGTACGGAGTTTGAACGATCTCCCCATGACAGCGTGGGTTTTCTCCGATTTCCTCCCACACTCCAAAGACGTACAGGTTTTTAGGTTAATTTACTTCGTATAAGTGTAAAAGATTGTCCCAAGGTAATGTTAATGTGCGGAGATCGCTGGTCGGCGTGGACTCGGTGGGTCGAAGGGCCTGTTTCAGCGTTGTATCTCTAAACGTAAACAAAACTAAAAAAATATCAGATGACTGAACGGACTTCTCATAAGCTAAGGGTGTAGTTCCAATATCCCAACCTTCCTCTGCAGTCCTAATACTTTTTTTTCAATGCATTTTCTCTGTTGCTATAACTCTACATTCTGCACTCTGGTATTTGTATCTTTGCACTGCTTGTTGTACTTGTTGTGTAGGACATGACTGTACTAACATATTGTATGGTTTGGCATGATGGCATGTAAACCGTGGCTTTCATGATCTCAGAGCAAGTAACAATTATAAACCAAATAAAACAAAAGGAGGAACTGCAGATGCTGGTTTACACTGAAGGTAGACAGAAAATGCTGGAGTATCTCAGCGGGACAGGCAGCATCTCTGGAGAGAAGGAATGGGTCTCAAGAAGGATCTCGAGACCCTTCTTCAGCCCCACTCCTTCTCTCCAGAGATGCTGCCTGTCACGCTGAGGTACTCCAGTATTTTGTGTCTATCTTTGGTGTAAACCAGCATCTGTAGTTCCTTCCTACACAGATGAGACATGTTGAAACATGAAACTTCCAGTAAGGTTATGAATAGATGATTTTGATCCATTCAAAGCAATCCATAACAGGAAGAATGAAGAACTGTGGGCTGGCAGCTACAATTGTTGTTGAAAGTAGAAAATTAATTCAACCCCGAAAAGAATTGTCAGCGACATGGAAGAAAGTAGTCATAGCAAAGAATGGGGATTGGGTTGTTAACAGCAGATTCTTGGAGTGAACGAAGATGAAGGAAAGAGAAGAGAAAAGGTGTATCAGTCCAAAACAGATCTCAATGTCTTCAAAAGGAATCAAAATTATGACGGCAAATATTTCCCATGGGCCTGAATTTCCCTGCTTCCCCCCCCACTAAACAGGTGAAATATGTGCATTGTCAACATTGTGGATTTGATTATGCAAAATCCAGTCACTTTTTTAATATGAAACACATTTAAATAAATTGTACCCAGCTTCATACAATTTTGTATCTGCACTCTATGCCTGATGAGATGATTTGATATATTGTGGTATGCAAGCTATTAAATGGCTCCAGATGTTCAATCTAATCTTAATTCCACTTGAATTACCACCTTCGGGTGTTGTGCCTTCATCATTTTCCAAGTCGCATGTATATTTCTGTCTTGTAAACCTTCTTCATCAAGCGTGACACAGTACTCATAAGCCATGCTGAGAAATTGACTGCAGCACCAGCACACCATGTTAACAGATAGATAAGCCACTGAAGGAGAAAACTAAAGCGATGGCCCAAAATTCAGGAGACTTTAAAGTATTTAATCTTATATAGTCCAAGAATATAGGGTGGCACAAGGGATAGAGTTGCTGCCTCACAGCGCCAGAGACCCAGGTTTGATCCTGACCTCAGTTGCTGTTTATGTGACTGTGTGGGTTTCAATAGACCATAGACAATAGACAACAGGTGCAGGAGTAGGCCATTTGGCCCTTCGAGCCAGCACCGCCATTCAATGTGATCATGACTGATCATCCCCAATCAGTACCCCGTTCCTGCCTTCTCCCCATATCCCCTGACTCCGCTATTTTTAAGAGCCCTATCTAGCTCTCTCTTGAAAGCATCCAGAGAACCTGCCTCCACCGCCCTCTGAGGCAGAGAATTCCAGAGACTCACCACTCTCTGTGAGAAAAAGTGTTTCCTCGTCTCCGTTCTAAATGGCTTACTTCTTATTCTTAAACTGTGGCTCCTGGTTCTGGACTCCCCCAACATCAGGAACATGTTTCCTGCCTCTAGCGTGTCCAAACCCTTAACAATCATATATGTTTCAATGATATATCCTCTCATCCTTCTAAACTCCAGAGTGTACAAGCCCAGCTGCTCCATTCTCTCAGCATATGACAGTCCCGCCATCCCGGAAATTAACCTTGTAAACCTATGCTGCACTCCCTCAATAGCAAGAATGTCCTTCCTCAAATTAGGGGACCAAAACTGCACACAATACTCCAGGTGTGGTCTCACTAGGGCTCTGTACAACTGCAGAAGGACCTCTTTGCTCCTATATTCGATTCCTCTTGTTATAAAGGCCAAATTGGCCTCTGTAAATTGTTTCTACTCTGCTAGAAGTGGATTAGCATGGGGAATGACATAATGATCGATGGTTGGTGTGGACTCAGTGGGCTGGAGGAACTGTTTCCAACAGTATCTCTAAAACTAAACTAAAATACAGGTCCAACAGAAAACAAAATCAGGATTTATCTTTGAGGGTTACCGGAGTGTGAAACTAAGTCCAATAAATGCAATTGAATGGAGATCGACCGTGAAATAATTGAATAGTGTGATCATCTAAGGAGGCTGAATGGCCTTCTCCCTGCACCCCTATCGATGGGGCACACACTTTAGTTCTGTCACACGTGAATAGCACCATCTCTTAGCTTCAATTTAGCTGCAGGAGATTTTTTACCTCGAGAATTCAACTTTGAAATATGTTGGGAATGAGAAACAAAACATGGAGTACAAGGGATCAGTAAATGGGAAGGTTAATTAGACTGAGGTTTGCGATTCAGAGTGTGATGGGATTGTAAAGCCTTGCCGAGCTGATGATTGCTACTTGTGGCAAGATGCAAACCATGCATAAAATCTAAAATGTGCACGGGAACCAGGTGCTTAATGAAGTGACTGGTTTGTACAGCTGCTCAATCATTTGCCTTTCCGTTTTACACTGAGTTTTCAACTTTATCCCCCACTTTTGTTGGTTTTACGCAAAAATTGAATCGAAAGATGAATGAGCTAAATTAGATTATTCCTGATAGTAATCCGAGGGAACGTGACACATAAGTAACTTATCTGTGTTGAATGCAACGCAGGCAGTGTATCAACTTTATGCTGCCTAATCATTTACTGTACAGCATGTGTGTCAGCCAGGAGCCCAATATTATGTGTTGCTGTCACTACTTGTGCTCCTGACAGTCTGAAACTCTCAATTGAGTGCAATATGACAGCACAAAATGTTGGCAGGCAGTCTACAACACAGCTGGCCTGGGAAACTTGGGTGAAAAGTGAACTAACTTGAGAGGGAAACTGAACATCAGCTTCTCCATCACTTTCCACAAGACGACCTATACAATTCGTAGGAAGGAACAGCAGAAGCTGGTTTAAACCAAAGATAGACACAAAAAGCTGGAGTAACTCAGCGGGACAGGCAGCATCTCTGGAGAGAAGGAATGGGTGATGTTTCGGGTCTCGACGCAAAATGTCACTCATTCCTTCTCTCCAGAGATGCTGCCTGTCTCGCTGAGTTACTCCAGCTTTTTGTGTCTATCTTCAACCTATACAATTTACCTGCTCCACAGAGCATCAGACAATGGCATGTCCAAAGCACCATCCAGTAGAAATTAAATATCTTTCTGGTGGTGTTGTTGAAAACATAAGATGTCTGGAAATTGATGTCTAAGATGTCAGAGGTTATGGGGAGAAGGCAGGAGAATGGGAGAGGGAGAGACAGATCAGCCATGATTGAATGGCAGAGTTGACTTGATGGGCCGAGTGGCCTAATTCAGCTCCTATCACTGATGATCTTATGATCAAAATTCATATAGAGAGGTTAATTGACATGCAGTTAGGAAGTAAGGTACAATGTGCTAATGCTGTTATATAGCACATTTAGTGCTACTTATTAGGGATGAATCTCTGGGCAGGTAATATTCCCTGTATTGTGAGAGAGCCGGGAGATTGTCTGGAAATATTCTGTGATAGGGGTGGTTGGAATTAGCTGTTACAGCAAGCCACAAACATCAAATCCCAAGGGCCCGGACTGCCACAGGATTGAATCAGGGATGAATCATGCATCAGGATTATGTGATCATCGGATATATGTGGTCAGGATTGGTGTAAACATTGCTCAGTTCCTTCCTACACATTTTGAATGTCACAATATACCCGCTGTCCCACTAGCCTCACATTATAGATATTGTGCTACACATTATCAGTCAACTATCAATATAATGCAGGACTTTGTGTTTGCGACAAGTGTAACAGACACAAAAGTGGGTGATACTGTAGCTAGGGAAAATGGTTGTCAAAAATTGCAGCAGGAACTTCATCGGCTTGGCAGGCAGGCTGAGGAATAGTTGATCAGAGGAAATCGAATACAGAGGAAATGTGAGGTTTTGGATTTTGGGAGCACTAACGTAGGCAGAGTGAACGGTGTGGCTCGGTGAAGTGTTGGGCATCATGTTATAGGAAAAATGTTGTCAAGCAGAGAAGATGTACGAGGATGTTGCCAGCACTCGAGGGCCTTCGCTATAGGTTGATGTTGAGCAGGTTAGGACTGTATTCCTTGGAGCGCAGGAGGATTGAGGGGTGATCTTAGAAAGGTGAACAAAATCATAAGAGGGATAGATCGGGTAGACGCACAGAGTCTCTTGCCCAGAGTAGGAGAAACAAGAACCAGAGGACATAGGTTGAATGTGACGGGGGAAAGATATAATAGGAACCTGAGGGGTAACTTCTTCACACAAAGGGCGGTGGGTGTATGGAACGACCTGCCAGATGAGGTAGTTGAGGCTGGTACTATCACAACATTTAAGAAACATTTAGACAGGTAAATAGATAGGGCAGGTTTACGGGGATATGGGCCAAATGCAGGCAGGTGGGACAAGTGTAGCTGGGACATGTTGGTCGGTGAGGGCAAGTTCGGCCAACGTGTCTGTTTCCACACTGTATGACTCTATGATTCAATCTGATTGGCTCGGCATTAAGAGAAGGTCTGTACAATTATATCTAAAATAAATGCTGTTTGTTGTCTTTGTGCCTGTAGTGGGAAGGGATTTTTCTTGTAATCAACCCAAAAGCAACACGGTGACTATGTCTGATCCACGGAAGCCTCCCACCATCGGTGGCACCTCTCCAGGTGGCATCTTTCCAGCATTGGACTTTGTGCTTTGATAACTTGGTACATTTTCACTTCGGGCATTTCATTGCTCTCCACAATCTGTGATCACCCCCAGTTTGTCCGGTTAAACCTTTATAATTGGAGCATCTCGCAACCTTCTTCAACATCAGAGCACTGGGACAATAATATCCTTCCAATATGTTGAAGCAAACTCAATACTTCCAGGCAAAATCTCCTTACTGTCATTCCCAAATACTGACTCAGTTTCAAGATGAGATTGAATTACTGTCACAGATGGATCTACGTCTTCTTGAATCTAGGGTTCTCAAACCAGTTGATTGTTTTACACCCGAAAGAATTAAATGTGGGAAAAAAATGCTCCTTGTGTATTATTTCTTTCATTTCAAAAGCACAAGAATTCAGTTGAGAAAGAGTTAGATTAAATGAAAAATTCTGTACTTATAATTCTAGCTGAAGCCAGGAGACTTGGTTTTGAATGTATATCAAACATTTTTCTTTTATTACTTTTTTAATAATACATGTGCAAAAATAGATCACATTGTATTGTAACCTGGTTTAAATTCTCCAGTACTTATCATTCAACAAAGTTAATCATTTTCACCAATGTTCTTTCATAACTCCACCAAGTCTTTGTCAGTGTGATGTAATCTGGACTCGAGTGCCAGGATACTCTGTTGGATCCCGTTAGCGTAGCTTTGGGTGGCTTTTTCAGTAGGAATCTAGTTCATGCACAAAATGATTAATGTGCAGTAAATGCCGACCATCTTGGTTCCCTTTGTCCCTTTGTATTCAAAAGCACAATAACGTAAATTAATCTAAATCACTCTCAACTGATTTCCTGTGCCTGTGCAGAAGCAGACATAATCAACCCTGTCAGCCTTTATTACATAAAAATCTTTAATATGTAAGAAATAAGTTCTTTCCCACAGAATCTCACTTCAGTTGCCAGATTCTGCAAATGAAGTACATGATGTGTGTAGTTTCATGAGAGCTCGTTACTTCCAATCGATAGTATAATATGTGGTGAATTTATTGGATTTGATGATTACAAATAGGAAATAAATTGTGTTTTTACAGGGACATTGTCAGTGATCTTTTTGTATACTTTATCCCCGGTACTTATTTCAGTCCAAAAGTCTATAGTTGGCAATGTACAATTCCTTGTGATCATCCGAGTTTGCACCAGATTTGGCAATTGGACTGACCTTTGGATATAATTAAACCATAATTTGTGAATGAGTGAACTTCATCTTTTGACACAAACACAATTCCCACTGATCTTCCATAATTGGTGGCTACTAATGGAACCAAATTCTTAGCAGCACCCTGTTGCTCTGGGCTGTTAATTATAGTAAATAACTGAAATACTCCAATTTGTCATCAAAAGACAAATTCTTGAACAACACTGCGAGCTGACAGAGCATGAAGTAAATAGTTGGTCTCATGAGCGCTCCTCAGCAGATTACCGAAAATCAACTTTGTTGCCAGATATTGAGCTGTCTGGTTTCACGCAACTTCTTGACACTAAATCTTCAGCAGCCTAACGCTGACAGTCACATCCCACCTCAGTCGATTGGGTAAAAAAACCCTCTAAAACACAATAGGAACAAGGAACTGCACGTGATGGTGGGTGGTAAAGTTTAGGACCAGAGGTCACAGCCTCAGAATTAAAGGACGTTCCTTTAGTAAAGAGATGAGGAGGAATTTCTGTAGTCAGAGGGTGATGAATCTGTGGAATTGTTTGCCACGGAAGGCTGTGGAGGCCACGTCAACAAAAAAAGCACAAAGTGCTGGATTAACTCAGCGGATCAGCCAGCATATCAAGAAGGCATACCTGACCCGATCCATCACCGATCCATGCTCCATGTTCTCCCATGGTGTTTTCCAAATGTTCACTCGCTTGAGAAATTTAGAAAAAGATTGTTCCGAAATTAATATTTTACCTGTAAATGATCATATTGTTAAAAAAAAAGCCCATCTACCAAGCCATTTGTTTCCCTCTCATACAACAGTTCCAAACCTAGCCACTGCATTGTGATGTCCTGAAAGGCAAATGAAATGTGTTCCATAAACAAGTCTTCCTTTCTTTCTTCTCATTTATTAGATCACATTCCTTGCAACCAAAAAACAGTATAATTGCCATAAATGTTTTCCTTTCTTTCCAGAGAGTCACTTGCACTTCTGCTTCCCATTTTCTAGTTCCCTACAATTTTTCTGCGACATTTTCACCTGCCCCCTCCCACATCAGTATGAGTTTACATATCTCCTTTCTACAGAAGGCACCAAACAACCTTCCTCCACTGTTGTTTGTGATTTGGTACCACCCATGCTGGAGAGAACAAATGTAGGTTAAACACATTGAGGCGATTTTTCCCCTTGAATTCGCTTTCTATTCTCACTTCTTATCTTGTCCATTATGTTGTTCCACTGAGGCTCATGTTAAATTGTTCCGATCAAGCTTCAAAGTAAACTTCCTGCGTTTCTGCATTGAATAGAATAAACAAACTGGGTGCAAGTTGCTGCCAAACTTGTGTCCAACTTAGTCAAGTGTTCTTTCTTTCACACTTAAACTCCCTTAAACTCAATTGCACGCTGCCAAAAACACAATTTGATACAAGCTAGTGCAATTAGGCAGCATAGGAGGTGTTGCTCGCCAGGTTTGCACCTCATATTCTGGCTGACTAGTCTATAATGCAATTGCATTATCACTGAATTTTTCTAATTTAGGGTAAACCTCCCCTCTGGTGTGTTCCCCTTCCACCCCTCACCTCTCTTCGTCAGAACACCCTCCATTTCTCCCATTTTTGTCCCCTCCCCCCCCCCCCCCCCCCCCCCCAACCTTTCCAGGATCCCAACACCATGGAGTATTGTGAGCAATTTTGGGCTAAATATCTGAGGAAGGGTGTGCCGGTTCTGGAGAGGGTCCAGAGTACATTGACGAGAATGATCCCAGGAGTGAGAAGGTTAACCTATGATGAGCGTCTGATGGCTCTGGGCCTGTACTCGCTGGAGTTGAGAAAGATGAGGGGGGGGACCTCATTGAAACATACTGAATAGTGAAAGGTCTGAATAGAGTGGGTGTGGAGAGGATGTTTCCACTAGTGGGAGAGTCTCGGACCAGAGGTCATAGCCTCAGAATTAAATACGTACCTTTAGTAAGGAGATGAGGAGGAACTTCTTTAGTCAGAGGGAGTTCTTCTTCTTTTGTATGGCGTGAACAGCCTAAAGTTGTAGGACAACTTGTTCTATTTGATCTTCCGTTTGTGCATGTCGAGTTGATTGCATTAGTCGAAACAGGGCGGACCACGTGAAGGTTGCAATCTTCCACCCCAGAGGGTGGTGAATCTGTGGAATTCATTGCCACAGAAGGCTGTGGAGGCCACGTCAAATAATATTTTTAAGGCTGAGATAGATAGATGAGTATGGGTGTCAGGGGTTTATGGGGAGAAGGTAGGAGAATGGGGTTAAGAGGGAGAGATAGATCAACCATGATTGAATGGCAGAGTAGACTTGATGGGCCGAATGGCCTAATCCTGCTCCTATCACATGAACGCCCCCTCCTGGTTTCATTCATCTACCACACACAATGTTCACCCACATGTTTTTCCCCCTCCAAACTCACCTCTCCCTTAATTGATTCCCATCATCATCTTCCTTACTTGTCAGATTCCAGCACTGGGTAGCTTTTGCTATTTCTGCTCATGTCTCAACTACCCCCCCCCCCCCCCACACACACCACCAAAAATAAACTAGATTAAAATAAAATAAAATACAAACAAAATAAACTAGAACTGAACACTTACGCACAGTCCACCTTGGCCTTCGCAATCTCCCGGTTGCCGAACATTTTAACTCCCGCATCCATTCCAATTTCAGTCCTGGGCCTCCTCCACTGTCAGAGTGGGGCCACCTGCAAATTGGAGGAACATCACCTGATATTGCACTTGTGCAGTTTGGAACCCTGCGGTATGAATGTTGAGTAGGAAGGAATTGTAGATACTGGTTTAAACCGACGATAGGCACAAAATGCTGGAGTAACTCAACGGGACAGGCAGCATCTCTGGAGAGACGGAGGGAGTGACATTTCGGGTTAAGACCCTTCTTGGGTGGGGGAGGGATGGAGAGAGAGGGAGTACAGGAGTTACATGCAGTTAGATACAGTAAATCAATATTCATATCACTGGGCTGCAAGTTGATTGACTTCTCTAACTTCAAGTAACCCCTGTATTTCCTCCCTCTCCCCTCTCGCACCATAGTTGTCCTATTAGTTTCACTCTGCATCCTTGTATGTCTTTGTTCCCCTGCCAACAATGGGCCATTATATGCCCCACTCTTCCTTGGTTACCTGTTGCTGGCTCTGCTTTGTTCTGGCCTTTTCTTAACTGCAGTTCCCTCCCCTCTACTTCCAGTCTGAAGAAGAGTCCGGACACAAAACAATATACAATGGGTGCAGGATTAGGCCATTCGGCCCTTCGAGCCAGCACCACCATTCAATGTGATCATGGCTGATCATCCCCAATCAGTACCCCGTTCCTGCCTTCTCTCCATATCTCTTAACTCTGCTAACCCTAAGAGCTCTATCTAACTCCCTCTTGAAAGCATCCAGAGAACCAGCCTCCACCGCCCTCTGAGGCAGAGAATTCCACACACTCACAACTCTCTGTTAAAAAGTTTTTCCTCATCTCCGTTCTAAATGGATTACCAATTATTCTTAAACTATGGTCACTGGATCTGGACTCCCCCAACATCGGGAACATGCTCAACCCCTGCCTCTAGCCTGTCCCAAGCCCTTAATAATTCTTATATGTTTCAAATAACATCCCCTCCATCCTTCTAAATTCCCAGAGTGTACAAGCCCAGCCTGTCCAATCTATCAACATAAGACAGTCCCGCCATCCCGGGAATTAACCTTGTGAATCTATGCTGCACTCCCTCAATAGCAAGAATGTCCTTCCTCAAGTTGGAAACCAAAACTGCACACAATACTCCAGGTGTGGTCTCCTAGGGTCCTGTACAATTGCAGGGAGGACCTCTTTGCTCCTATACTCAACTCCTCTTGTTATGAAAATGGCACCCATCCTTTTTCTTCAGAGATGCTGCCTGACCCTCTGAGTTACTCCAGAACTTTGTGTCTAAACTAGATTCAGAATTGAAATAGATACCAAATAAAAACAGTGCTCTTCACACATTCTCAGCATCTAGATTGGCCTGATAACGGCGAAAAAACTAATACTCAAATTTTGGAAATATACATCTGTCCCTACTCTTAAGATGTGGATTATAAACATGTCCGAGACGCTACATCTGGAAAATATTAGACTTGTCTTGGCAGAATATCCAGAGCATTTTTCGAAGACATGGACACCATTCATCGATTTGATACAGGCACGGGTTATTGATAGCGGACGATCAGCCATGATCACATTGAATGGCGGTGCTGGCCTCCTCGTGCACCTATTTTCTATGTTTCTATGTTTCTACAAGGATAGTATGGTACAAGACAACACTGGATTTAAATCTAAATACGGCTTGGGTGAGGTGGGTGGGGAGAGATGTGAGCCAGGTATATCACCACTTTTTTCCTTCGTTGGTAATAAGATTTTAAAACTGCAGGAAGGATCTGCCTGCCAAGTGAGGTCTTAGAGCACAGAATCCATTGAGTCCTTGTCCTGCAGGATGCTCCATGATGACCACTGCCTGGTGGAGTCGTGGTCAAAGGTATTGGTCTGGAAGAACTGTAGATGTGGCAATGTCCAGCTGACTGGCAAATCACATGGTATTGGTGCCAGGCCCATCCGTCGCAGCACTGGGGACAGGTAAAACTGAGCAGGTATTGGCACCTGGGTCCCTTGGTTGGCAAGGGGGGGGGGGTGAGAACAAAAGAGGGCCCGGTGTGGGATACTTTGTAACTTTGTTGTAACACGCTTCAGCCCATCAGCTTCACCATATTCCTTCACCTCTCCTTGCCTGTCTTTCCTTTGAGACTAGGATAGGCTGGTGGACTGGTGGGAGAACCGGGAAAGGGGAGAGGAAAGAGAGAGAAAGCAAAGGCTATCTGTACCACTTGGGTAGTTTCCACCCCAGCGTTATGAATGTTGACTTCTCTAACTTCAGGTAGCCTTTGCCTTCTAGAGGAAGGGACTGCGGATGCTGGTTTACACCGAAGATAGACACAAAATGGAGTAACTCAGCGGGACAGGCAGCATCTCTGCAGAGAAGGAATGGGTGACATTTCAGTCAAGACTCTTCTTTGACCGATGTGCTTTCTTGGTCATTGCTTCAATATGGGTGGACCAGGAGAATTTGTTGGTGATATTTACTCCGTGGAATTTGAAAACATTTGAAGCTGGGCTGTGAAAATAGGTTGGGACGGATGAGTAAATGATGACTGTGGTCCATATGACGAAACAGACGCATCCAAGATGAGTTTGCAGAGGGCATGAGGGAGATGGGTAATAAACCAGAGAAGTATGGAATATGAAACTCGTGCTATGGATATATGAAGTTGGTTCCTTGGGCTAGTGAAGAAAGGTAAGCAACAATTTATACCAATTTTACCGTTCTTCTCTTCATGTTTCCAACATTGCTAATTTTTACTTTTAGTTACTCTTGCATCGCATGTTTAAGCACCATTCCCTTTAAGGTGCCAGAATAAAACGTTAAATCAGCTCTTATTTCATTGATCTGGTTTAGCCACTAGGCAAACCTATGAAGGTGCAAGGATTCGGACAAACGATTTATAATGTGGCCATTTTGGCAAAAGAAAGTAGTCCCTGATGAAAGTTGTATGAGTTGATGAACAGAAAATCCCTCGAGTGATTTGCTGCTGCAGAATAGAACTCTTTCTCTCCTTCTTGGGCTCGAGTTACTGGATTGGGGCGGCACAAAAAAGGGGGGTCCCAGTGCTGTTGAATTACACAGTGGTGGTATTGTTAAGCATGAAAGCAGTGTTGCAAATACCCACTGAAAGCAGCAAAAGCCTACAACTAACAGCCATTCTTAGATTAGATGAAAATCAGGATTTCCATAATTCGACTTTAGCAAGAACAAAATTCCTGTGGAGTTTTTTTTATTTTGTTTTCTTCAAGTACGAATCTATGTGCTCCATGGCTATAAAGGAAAGATACCACCCAGAGTGATGCTGCTTGTAGCTGACTGGACTAAATATGAATGAAATCTGAGCAGGAAAAGTCTCCATGTTAGATATTTCTAGTATAATCATGTTTCAAGAAGAAAGGACGAGGTGAGCCAGTGGGCTGAGGGAGAGCTGAGAAGGCCCAAGCAGTTTGCACCACAGCAGTATATACATTGACTTCTCTAATTTCAGGTAGTCCTTACTTTCTCCTCCCCTCCTCAGGGTTTCCCTCAGCCCACTGGCTCTACCTCTTCCTTTCTTCTTCAATTTCTCCCCCCCCCCCCCCCCCAACCCTCACATCAGTCTGAAGAAGTTTGACTATTTCCTTCGCTCCATAGATGCTGCCTCCAACCCGCTGAGTTTCTCCAGCATTTTTGTCTACCTTATTGTTTATTTTAATCCTATTTGGTAGACGCAGATATCATCTACTCTACAAGACAGTTGGGAAACAAGCTGCCAAGAGGAGGTAGTTGAGGCAGGGACTATCCCAACATTTAAGAAACAGTGAGACAGGTACAGGATAGGACAGGTTTGGAGGGATATGGACCAAACGCGGGACTGGTGCAGCTGGGATATGTTGGTCGGTGTGGGCAAGTTGGGCAGAAGGGCCTGTTTCCACACTGTAACACTCTATAACTCTCTATGACAGGGATACATTGCTCAAAGCTAATGAATGAATGAATGAACAAAATACTTAATTGTCACATGTGACAAGTCACAGTGAAATTCTTTGTTTTGCATACCCAAAGTATGCAAAGAGTCGCTACATGAAGGGCACCGACAAAGTTACAAAGTATCCTGTGCCAGGTCCTCCTTTGTTCTTCCAATAGCCCTTAGAAATTCTAGGGCGTGTTTGGTGCTGCGTTTCTTGCTCAGAAGCTTAGTTTTTAGTTTAGTTTAGGACTTACATGGAGAAGGTTTGCCCTTCGACATGTGAAGTTTAACCGAGACACGAAGAGTTTTCCAAAGCGATAATGCTGGAAGTTTGACAAAGATTAAAGATTTAGAGAAGAAGGTTGAATGTAGATCTTATGTGTTTCTTCAACAATAAATAAACTAATTAATCAAAAGACTGTGTTATGAAGGTTTATCTGTGAAGAAGCTCTGAAGGTCTCATGGAGAGCTCACATGCAAATTACAAACATTCTCCTTAACCATGTAGTCTACTTAGTTGGCTAGAGGGAGTAATCTCTTTAACGATAATAAAAATCTGCTGCTACAGCATGGTGCAACCTTATGCAAAGACTCCAGTAGATCAGTGCTGAGGTAGGATTGTGGTTAGGGTTGTGCAGTGTGGTTCAAGAGTCCGATGGTTTCATGGGAACAAGCTATCCCAGAACGCGGAGGTAGCAATTCACGGAACAGGCTGGTGTGGGTCCCATGGATGCTATTAGCTGTCTTCCTGAGGCTGCATTTTCTGAAGATCCCTCAACAACATCAATACCCTTCCTCAGGGGGATGGTGGCAGATTTTGCCACAAATGCAGCCTTATCTCAATTAGTAACCATTGGGATCATTCAGTAAGATTCTTTATTAAAAAAAAATGTTCAAATGAAATACACTACTCCATCCAGTGTGCCAAACAAATCCATTTAAAAGATACTCACAAAAAGCGTGATTAACTCAGTCGGGTCAGTCTGAAGAAGGATCTCGACCCGAAACGTCACCCTTAGAGATGCTGAATGACCTGCTGAGTGTACTCCAGCTTTTTGTGTCTATCTTCGTTTGAACCATCACCTGCAGTCCTCCTTATCCATTTAAAAGACCTGCTTTACATTAACTAAGTAATTGTTGCCAACAAAAGGAATCAGTGCAATATTTTTTTTGAAATCAACATGAACAGCCAAAAAATGCAAACCAAGGACAGAGAACTTCAAAGTTGCAAGACTAAGGTCACCTGGTTTTGAGAGATGTACCATTTTTTTACTGTGACAATGTCAAGTGTTAATTACTAAAAGTAATGACAATTCTATTGCATGTTCAGTAAAAGGAAATTGTCCAACAATGTTCTCATTTTTTAAATAATTTCTTAGTTTACTCCCATTCATTACAAAAAAATCTCAGTGCCAAATATCTGAACAGAAGACATTGTGTAACCAAATATATTGCAAAAGCAATCAGCTGATGATGTCAATGCCCTATTGTGTGTGTGTTGCAAGGGCTGAACCCAATGCCTCTCCATTTACAAGACCGGTCTCTGCATATATGAGATGTTTCTTTCACACAGGGCCATGCAAAGTTAAGTAGTCCATGACAGAACCGATGTAAATATTTGATCGAGACCAAGAGTTCAGCATTTATCCTCCAGATGTTAACATACAATTAAACTCTGCCCCTTTTAATTAGACCATATTTTGACATCACCAGCTAATTTTTGATAAATCTAAGACAAGGATTTACAAGTCTTTGCCAGATTTGTGCGATGAGCAATACTCTAATTGCAAAGAGTATTGGTGGTGCAGCGGTAAGAGTTGCTGCCTTACAGCAAAATGCAGCGCCGAGACCCGACTAACGGACGCTGTCTGTATGGAGTTTGTATGCCTCCCCCCGTGATCTGCGTGGTTTTTTTCTTTGAGATCTTCGGTTTTTCCTCCCCACATTCCAAAGAACGTACAGGTTTGTAGGTTGATTGGCTTGATAATGTAAAACAAATTTGTCCAGTATAAAAATTGTCCAACTTTCCAATATAATCCCTAGTGTATGGACTCCCTCGCAAGGGTCAAGATCTGATGAGTCAACCACGCACTGTGGAACAGTCCTCACACATGCAGATACACTCAACGATCTTTCTCGCCTGCTTTAACTATTGGCTTGATATCTACTTCCTATGTCAATTTAAAGCTCTTCTCTCTACGCAACTTAAGTGCTTCTTTTCTTAACTATTGCCGCTGTAGCACTTTTGCAAGTTATTTGTAATAAGCATTTTCTCTTAGCTCAGAGATTGCCATTTTTGTTGGACCAGGCTTCACTCAGCAACTAACTTTTGTTTCTCTTTTACTCTTTCCCACTTTTGCTCGTGCAATCCTAGTGCTGTTCGATAGCCCAAGCTCTTTGTCTTTTGGTTTACTGTTAATATCTCATCCTGATTTACTATGATCACATTGCTTTCTCATCCTGTTGAATTTTTCCTACTCTCAAATTTTACTTTCGGAGTCACGAGAGTGACTACGTGAAAAGAAGCCCGTACAGCCCGTTGGTGCGTATGACATCAAAATGGTGTGCAGTCGCCGTGGAGCAGCAGCGCTCCTCCAAGTGGTATTTTAAAACGAGGAGAAGGTTTTTTTAAATTTTTTTTTACCACAGGTCATTTTCAGAGGCGACGGATTGGAGTTCTTGTAGATCTGTTGCAGAAAGTAAGAAGGTGTCGTGAGGCGCTCCGGGGGCAGAAAGGCAAAAAGTATGCCTGGAGAGTGTTGGGGCAGGGGCCCTGTCTGGGTACACCTGGTCCGGTGCTGGCTACACAGCCAGTGGTTGCGGCCCCCCCTGCCGGGGTGGCAGTGAAGGCTTGCCAGTGGGCGGAAGGACACTCTGGCACGTCTCCTGTGGCCCGTAGATGAGTCAGGCCTGGAGGTTATACCCTCCCTAGGAGAAGTGCCGTTTGCTCACGGCTCTCCCACGTCGAGATTTTTATACAAAAGAATGCTCGACAGGGACCTGCTCCGTGCGGCGGAGTGGTGCCCAACCAGGCTGATGGCGAGCTGTGCTAGCAGCACTGTTTCCGGGCTGCAGAACTCTACTGCCTGTGAGGAGGCTGTTCGATCAGTTGCAGTTTGCTGCCACTGATTCTATGCTGGGGGAAAGCAGTCCAAGGAAGTTCGGTATGGGAGTAAGTCCGAACATTGCTGGGACGTTTGCTGAGCCTCAGAGAGGCAAGAAAAGGCGATTGATGTAGAATTGGCCGAAGCAATCATATATTGCTCTCCCACCAGTTACAGGAGCTAGCTGTGGAAAAGTAGCCAAAACTAAAAAAGCTCCTGTTAGTGTGATCTCCTGAAGGTACCGATGGTTAATCACCAAATTTGGTAACAGATGGGTAATGCCTGCTAGGGCCCAGGAATGACGTTTTAAAAAAAGTGCTTAACTGTTTGTCACAGGTATTACAGCTGTGTGAAAGTTATTGATACAAGCAATAAGTGACGCACACTCCAGACGAACGGGATTTCTTTGTCAAGCATTTTGAACTTAATACCCGGCAGGCCGCTAATTAGGCCCGTGCTAATCCGAATTTGGGCAAGTTTGTGGCAAACCGACCAGAGTACACCCACCACAAAAATCTAGTTGTTTTAGGAGAGGTAACCTTGCAAACAGGGTCAAAGAATGTCTGACGATGTTAACACTATGGCCCTCCTTAAGCCAGCTGGTAAGCACGGCAAAAGGTTTTCTATTCCTCCGTCTTGGCAAGGAACTAATGTAGCAGGAGAAGGAACGCGTCGTTCAGGTCTCACATTTCCGGAATCTGGCAGGCTGCCACATAAGGAAGGGTGGCCTTTTCTCCACAACAGGTCGAGGACAACAAGGTCCGCAAAGGAAAAGATGCAGGTAAGGAAAAACATCGACCGACGATGAAATTAATTGATGTTCCTGTTCAAATTGGTGGAAGGCTAAAATTGTTTCTCAACAATGGCAGCAGTTGACATCAGCTTTGTTATACTTAGTAGTAATTGAAGTGTGCAAATTGAATTTTCCTCTAAGGACAGTCTACCTACACAACATTTTCCTAGGCGTAAACTGATGAATTTCAGATGAAAAAATGAGCTTAGTCAAGCAGAGAGTCAGTCGTTCACATAAGAAAGGGGTAATTGAGCCTCTGTCTATCAAAGTCCCAATTTGGTGTCAAAATCTTTCCCTGCACTAAAAAGACTTGGGGGAATGTAGAACTTATTTGGGATTATCAGTTTGAACACGATTTTTGTTATAGCATTTCAAAATGGAAAACCTTTCCCACGGCCAAACATCTCTGTCCAATGGGTTTATATGGAAACTATTGATTTACAAGGATGCATATTACACAGTGTCTATTCATGAGATGCAGAAGATCGTTCTGAGGACTGTGTTAACTCGTTGGAGAACAAAGGCCTTCACTTAGACAAGTAGCCAGGTTAACGGGAAGTTTGGTGGCGGCTTTCCAGCTGTGCAGTATGGGTCTCTCTGGATTATCACCAATTACAACGATCCAAGGAACAGGCACGAAGAATAACAAAGGGGCCCATTTTGATAGGCCAATGCAGTTGTCCAGCTGGGGCGATTGCTGACATACCAAGTGGATAGCAAATGTTTCAACAAGTTTTAGGAAGGTTTGGTGGAACCACCCGTCACTGCTATTACAGACCGATGTAAGTACACTGGTTGGGGTGCCAACAATATGGGTCCTTCTAGTTTGAGGCAGATGGAATGTGATGAGAACTCGCTTCTTCAATTAAGAGGGATTAATTATTTAGAGTTGTTGGGCACCTGGTATGGCTCAAAGCTTAGTGTTCTACAAGGAGGGACTTGCCATGTGGCAGGTCCAGATTGACCACGACCACAGCAGTGGTATATTTAAACCCCATGGGTGGAGTTAATCACAGTCTGTGATAGACTGGCTAACCAGATTTGGAGCTGGTGTATTGACCACAACATCTGGCTTTCAGCACGTTATTTGCCAGGAAGATTCAAACCCTGTAGCTGACACTAGGTCACGTCAGTTTAAAGACAACATTGAATGGCGTTAAATCAGATGTAATTAACCAAATGATATGTTCAGTATGATTGCCAGATATTGACTTATTTTCATCTCGATTAAATCATCAGTTACCTAGATAAGTTTCATGGGAACCAGATCTTGGGGCAGAAGCAGTGGAGTGTTTTCGCTGCATGGGGGAGGAATTTTGTGTAACTCTCCATTCTGTCTCCAATCAGCAGATGTTTGCAAAAGATCAAGGAGGGACTCCGCTTCGGTATTGGTAGTGCCAGATTGGGCCACACAAGCATGTTTCCCGTTGTATTACAAATGGCTAGGGAAGCGTTTACATGATTTTCCCAAGAATAAAAATCTACTGTAAACCCAGTCACGGGGATCACATCCCTTTTACATGATCGTATGGATCTGTATAATTTGCAGATTTTAAGGAGGAGGCCATACCTGGGGAGAGGAACTGTCTCACGACTGTGGATGATCTCACTCGGCCTGCAGGGATAGTACACAGCAGCAATATTCACCTATATAAGGAAGTGGGACATTTCGGCCTACACAGAATAATGTATATCACACTGCAGGGATCCGGACGTATTGGAGTTTTTGTCAACTCTGTATTGTGACCAAAAATCAAGTTACAGTCGATCAATGCAGCTGAATGCTCTGTCTCTTATTTACCTATGAATGCAGAATAACACCAGTAGGACACCTCCGTTAGTTTCACGATTCATGAAGGTAGTTTTCAATTCTAATCCGCTCAAACACCAGTATGCCGGTATTTGGAATGTGAGTGAGGTTTCTTATGGGTCTTCGCCAG